>JAXGGA010009982.1:0-48994 GCA_038373865.1 Uloborus plumipes | reverse complement strand
AGAAAATGAAGTCGAGACCTCCGAAATAAAAATATTTTATAATTCTCGTCTCAGGATCTTAAAAAACACTTATCTTTTTGTATTTTTCGATTGCAATTGATTTAGTTTCTTTTTCATTTATCAATATTTTTATTTAAAATGTTTACTTTATTTTATTAGGTGAAATGGATCATCTACCTGAAGTGGCATTTTACATGGTAGGACCACTAGAAGAAGTAATGCAAAAAGCAGAAAAACTTGCTGAAGAATCTTAAGTGGTACATTTAGAGACATTAGCACTTTTCCATTTTCAAATTAGGTGTATCATCTCGACCAAAAAAAAAGAAAACTTTTAATTTGTAAAGATTAATCGTGCAGCCTCGTGACTTATAGTAAATGAGACTCATGTCACAACAAGTTTTGCTGATAATAAAATTTCTATTTAAAGTTTCAAATTTGTTTGTGTCATTGGGTAAACTGGATGTAACTAATATGTAGTTGTGATTTTATTTACAGTCCTGTTTTCACTAATCTTGAGTTAAAAATGACTTCTTGTGAACCTAAATAGAAATTAAAGTTCAGAAGTGACTTATGTAGCTTATTAATCAAGTTATTGTTTAACATGGTTTTTAAAATCCTTCAAATCTCCTGCTTTTAGCAAAAATTTTGAATGACCCTTCAAACTCCTGTATTTTGATGCTAGCTACTAAAAAAACTACTCTTTTTTTAGTGTGCAAAACCTGTTGACCAGTCGTCTGCATTAACCATGTTTGTCAAGTGCGGAATTACATTTTAGGTGATAAAGGAAAACTTTTGTTAGTTAACCACCTGGTTATGTTATCCTCTAATAACACTAAATTTGCCTTTGAGTATTGTCAAATCTTTGTAAGCTGAGCACCAGATTAAATTTGCTTTTTTATTTATTTGAAAAATTAAATACAATTTCAATTATATTTTTTTATCCTATGATGTAAAATAAGTTAAAATACTGCACATTGCAATAAAGAATTATTTTGTTGGAAAATGGTTTATAATCGTAATTATTGATATATAAAATACATAAAATGAAAAATTATTGTTTAAATATACCAGGTTATGGCAAACCTAACGTGCCAGTACTGTGAAAGGCTACCTACATCCTAATTGCAGCATTAAGCCGTTGCAGGTTGCGTACCTCTTCTGAAGTGCAGATTATTACACTTAAAATACTAATTGAAAATTCCAAGAAGGGAAAAATTGAAATATGCTAAGTAAAATTTGAATTATAAAGAAAAGTAAGATGCAAAATGGCTCATCCATCGAAATATAGCAGGCCAAGTGACCATGACATTGTTGAATGGTTTCTTTTCGTTTGTAATGTAAGGAAGTGTTTTTAAATCATCCCATTTTTTTTTTTAATTTATTGGTAACTTAGCATAGGCTTGATCCATGGGGAATGTCACATTAGTTCTTTGTTTTTGCAACAAGAAACTTCTTTTGACAAGGCTAACAATGAATTAACAAGCAGTCAAACCTATTGTTGAAGACTCATATATAAAACTTTTAAAGCTGCTAAGGTCTCAGTTTTATCAACTAATCTAGTGTTCTTTTTTAAAATACTTGCGTCACCAGTTCTTAAAGTCCAAACAGTTTTCGTGCAAAATGTTCATCATACAGAATCCTGTCTTTTTTGCTGCTCTAACACTAGATTGCCCAAAGAAGTCATTTTGACTGCTGGGGCAATATAGATATTACACATAAATATACCAAAAAATGGAGGAGAGGGAGATAACTGCATTTATTAATCAATACATTCATATGTTGTACAAATAGTCGCAAAAATCTAAAATTGTGCCATTGTACACAATTTTTGAACCCTAATTGTAATTAAAAAGCAGTCAAAATAACTGCTTGGGCAATCTAGTGTTAATTATGTCATTGGACTCTTCAGATGTGTGTATTCTGCCCTTCCTGAATTTTCTTTTCGCTATGTCAAAGTTCCTGAACACCGCAAGAATGAAGAGTCACCAAGAGGGAAATGCTGGTGTATTTTTCGAAAGCGACCAGTTGAGGTCAAAACTAGTAGAAAACGAACCAAAGTATTGTTTCGACCAAAGTTGACGGAGGGCAATTCTTCTCTTAGGCTTGAGAAATTGATGTATTTCTACACATGCAAGCTTGGATTTTGAAAGAAAGCATAGTTTTCGCACCCTTTGCTTCCACCCTGCTAGAAAATTTGAAATCACAAACCTGCCGCTGTTTTGATTAGAAGCTAAAACAAATCGAATAAATAAAAATAGGCGTTTTTATCCCGTTGACTTATATGAATGTTTGGAATAGAATAATTTGAGTATTTTCTGGGCCCTAGACAAAATACTTTTTTGAGGCCCCCTGTACCGAAACTTTAAAATTTTAGGCATAGGATAAAACAAATATAGGCATTGACTACAAAAATTTGAGCCATTTAGGGCAGGGTTGTTTGATTTCGTCCGGGGTGGAAAAAACCGCCGAAAAAAACCTGGAAGAAACCGCCCCGGACAAAATAGCATTTTGTTCATTTTGTCCACTTTAAAGAAAATTAATTCTTGATTTAAAAAATCCAAAGTTTAAAAGTAATGTTTTAAAATATTGATTTTTTTCAATGAGGTAAGTTTTATTATCAAAATTAGCACACATAATTATGTATACAAACAAATATTTAATAAACAATAGATACTATAAACATATAGTATATGTATAAAATAAATGAATGTTAACGATAAGATTTAATGCTTATGAAAGCACACATTAGTAGTAAATAATTTTAGGATGTTTATTTGCTGTGCAGGAGTTTCATTGCCAATAATAAAAATGTATATAAAATATAAAAGTAGAAATAAAAATTTTTAAAGATTTGAGAAAGAAAATTTTGCCATGAAATGAAATATGTTCCTGTAATAACATTAATATATCTATAAAATAATGCTGTGTACATAAATATTTTACAATGGGGTCAACATTCATTAAATCCTCAAAAAATATAACGTAAAATGACCAAATGAATCAAAATTAAACCAATATTTCTTGTAGCATCTAATGTATTTTCAAATACAAATGATATACATTTATACGTGTATTTAATTCAAACAAAATTTAAATTTAGAATTTATGAGAAAATATATAAAGTTTACTTTTTAAGGGATTGTATTGTGTTAATAAATATGTAAGGTAATAGGATACTCTTTAATTTCTTTTTAAAAATATGTATTAAAGAAAAACTTTTTTTTCTATTTGTCTACTCTACAATAATGTAATTACACTCAATAGTTTTTTCACTATGTTAAATTTTATTTCTTTCAAATAAAATTAGCTAAAAATCAATGGGTTAATTGCCATTCTTTTTTTTTTCTTTGTATGATACCATCATTCTATTTTGAAAAATGGGTAATGCAAGAGAGATACTAATTGTACATCATAACATTTTTATACATCAAAAGTATGAAAAAAATGTGTTTTTTCTTTCATTTCTTCCATTTTGTCCATTTAGTCCAATTTTGTCCATTTCGTCCATTTCTTCTGGCGTCCCGGACTTTTTACAAAAAAGTGGACGAAATGACAACCCTGATTTGGGGGTCCTAGGCCGCAGCCTAGTTGGTCTATCCGATAATCAGGCCCTGCGCATTTTCACTCAAATTCGAGCGCCCTATGTTTAAAACGTTGCTCACGTATAAAAAACCGATGGCACTTTAATAATTTAGTTTCTGACGCAAATCAACTACAAAGGTGACGCAGTCGAATGATTTTCTCGTAATGTATAGCAAAATATAACTTTACTGGTAGGGTAGACAGACCAGTGAATAAACACCTCGTTAAAAAAAAAAAAAAATTGAAACATTTTTCTCCCAAAACGATGAATTTGCGAAAGTAAATTTTTTTCAACACATTTATAGAAAGAAAATGATGCGTTTATCTGCTGGTTGGAGAGTTCATTCACTGGGTTTTGGCACTTTTTTCCGTTTCAGCCCCCCATAAAACCGGATGCAGAATCATAAAAGCTCTCACTTTTTTTTTTTTTTTTTTTTTTTTTTAACATTACGTTTTTCACCTGAAGTGTTTCTACTTTCATAAGGCAAATGCTACAATTTTTAAGGAAGCTATGAATTTTTGAAATTGAAAATTCGCTTAGGTGCTCATTCACTGGTCGATCTGCCCTACAGTGGTCCATTTTATGAACAACCTGGTTGAATCGATTAACCGGGTCAGGCAATCGTTTGAGAGGCAATTGATAGGCTCAGTTGAATGTTTTCAGAGCTGGATTGTTATACCTTCAGGTAAATGCTGCACAGGTAAAAAGTCAAAGTTCGGGTTCTTGAGTAATGTTAAAATAAATATTTGTTCACAAAACGGGCTAGAATAAAAGTAAATAATTAATAGTTTAAAGAACAAAAAAAAAGTCATGCTTTTGTAACAAAATTAATTAAAAAGTAAAAAATAAAAGTATTATCAGCAACGAGACACCACCTTTCATCTACGCGTAACTATTTTTTTTTTGAATTTGCTTAAAACACTAGAAATAGAATACAGGGTGCTTCAAAAAAATGTATACACACTTTAAACTATTGTAGTTTTCCCGCTCTACAAGGCTAATGTTATATTTCTTCGCCAGGTGCCAGCATAATCGTCCCTCTATGTTATATTATCAGTTGGAATTTGTAATATCAACATGGGGGACGTACGTTTGAGTTTTGAAGAACGTAAGCAGGTTATTAAGTGGTACTGGAAGTTTGAGAATGTAAATGAAGTTCAAAGACAGTGGAGAAGGGAGTATGATACAGAACCACCTTCAAGATTAACAATTACACGCATACGAGACAAATTCGAAGTTCATGGAACAGTGTGTGATGTGCATAAAGGTCATTCAGGTCGGCCTCGAACATCTACAAGTGATGCTGCAGGTCACCAATTTGAACAGTATTAACATTTGCTATTTATGTTTCATTTACATTGAACTTTCAGCTTTCTATTTTCCTGAAATTTAACTTTGTAGAACGGTAAATAAATTTTCTATGGAAGTTCAAAGTGTGTATACATTTTTTTGAAACACCCTGTATATACAGCGCGTCTCGAAATGATAGGTCCACCCTTATTTTTCTAAATTTCGACTGTTAATTAAGAATAAGAATCACTTTTTTTGCTCGTGATTATATATCTGTAATTGTTATAACTATGTTTGATGAAATTTCTTAAAAATAAATGATTTCTTCTTATTTGATGCAAATTTTCATTTTCAGACCGTTTCATAAATTTCCAAAAATTTGCATAAGTATCGTTGCCTAGTATTGCTACGGGATTATGCTTGCTGCTGTGGAGGTATTTAAACAGATTTGAGCAGCACTTTGTAGTTAAACAAAACGGGTTGTCATTGCAGTCTTTCGCTGGTTGAGCAGTGGAAAATTGATGCATTTAAACAGTCTGGAAAATCGAATAGAGAAATAGGTAAGCTTTTAAACAGGTCGCAAAGTGTTGCAAACAATTTTTTGCTATTTAGAAATGCTTATAGCAGTAAAAAATCATCTGACCGCCCATCAAAAGTGACACCCCGACAAGGAAGCACTATCGTAAGGGACCTAAAAACTGGAAATAATGGGCATATCCACTTTGGCCACACAACTAAACCCTTCAGTATCAAAATCTACTGTCCACAGAGCGGTAAAGAAAGTTTGGCAGTTTAGTTTACTTGAAGAGAAAAGCGGCTCCGAAATTGACTAAAAAGCACAAAGAAAAGAGATTGAAATTTGCGCAGGAAGTGATGTCCTGGAAACAAGATAGGCATCGTGTGATATTCAGTGATAAAAAGGAATTAAACCTGGATGGTCCAGATGGTTGGCATTATTACTGGCACGATCTGCGTAACGATAGACAGATATTCTCGAAGAGGCAAGCTGATGGTGGTTCCGTTATGGCTTGTGCCCGATTCAGAGGGACAGGAAAAACTGATATAGCATTTGTAGACAATATTTTGAATGCTGCTGGCTATAACAAGCTGTTTGAACAATATTTTATTACACAATCAGAACCTATTGGGGCCCATTCCTCTTGTTCCAACCCGACAATGCTCCTCTGAACTCAGCAAAGTCCACTTTTGAATGATTTCTGGATAATGTTGTACATATTATCTATTATCCACCTTACAGCCCCGACTTGAATCCAGTAGAAAACATGTGGGGTATACTCGCAGTGAGCGGTGTAAGCAGGCGGAAGACAGTACAGCAGTACTGCAGACTTAAAAAGGGCTATTTCCTCCGAATGGTCAAAAATCGGGACAAATTGTTTGCAAAAACTTGTAGAAACCATGCCAAATATGATTTATGAGCTTATTCAGAAAAAAAATCAGAAACATTTCTTATTAATTCAACATTTATTTGATGCTTGGTTCAGTGGACCTATCTTTTTGAAACAGCTGTTTCATCTAATTTTAGTTTTCCTCATTATTCCTATTATTTGTAAATTATTTATGAGCTATTTTACATTGAATGCAGTAATGTAGTTTATAAAATAGTACTTTGTACACAATACAACCTTTTTTTTACCAGCATAACTTTCGTTTTTACTGGTGGACCTATCATTTCGAAACGCACTGTAACTGTCTGAACAAATGTGCAAGTTAAATGGGAAAAAGAGGGGTGGGAGGGGGGAGCTTGAGATTAGAAGTCTTACATTTCTCATACCGCCATACCTTACTGGTTGTGAGTGTTTTGCAATGATGTAGAATCCTCACCGAAATGCAAATGGAGACCACCCTTTAACATTTTTGGCGTTTTGTTTTTTTTAAATCGTTAATAAATTGAATGCACGAATTTGCTAAAGTAAATTTGAAATTAGAATGAAATTCTTTTCAGGACTTATTAGAAATCGGAAGTTTAAAAAAAAAGTGTTAAAGTTGTGTACTACTGCAAAAAAGGAGAAAAGTTTTGCTAATGATTTGTTGATGCAGCTATACTACACTGCAACGTTTCTTGAGAAAAACATCGTGACGTTAGCCTATGAAAAACGAGCGAGATAAAACGTCACAGCCTACTTGGCAAATTAGAGGAGATTGCTGACTGCTTGTGAGCTCTTATTGGCTCCGCCCGTAGTGACGTTCAGTGTCAATGTTGTTGCTGTCTAGGCTATACAGGTAGTACAAGATAGGCAGGAAACTAAACAAAATCAAGAGAGAAATAATATCTAAGGCGAGGCAGAAACGCTTTTTTTCCCTTTTTTTATTTTTTTCGGTTTTTTTTTGGTACTTACGCAACCTTTTGCATTTTGTTAATCATGTGTAGTCTAGGCTGTTGAGCCAAAAGACTCTGTTTAGTCAAAATATGCTACAAAATTAAAATTTTAAGTAACATTATCTTTTTTTCATGAATAAACCCGAAATCCAAGAATTTCGAAAAAATCCAAAGAAGCAAGTCTGTCTTGAAAACCCAAGATTGAGGGGAGGGCGAGAACCCCAAACCCTGGCCCCTCTGTCCCCAAAACCACGGGCGGATACAAGGGAGGGGCGGTCGCCCCTTTCTTGAATCCTCTCCATCAGTAAATTTTAACAATTGAAGTTCAAAAAACTTAAATGGACGATTTGTAGTGATTTGAAGAAAGGAAGTTTGGGCTCTCCCCCTGAAATGTTTCAGAATTGAAGTCCGAAACATGTGTGATCAATATTTGCAAACCAGTATACTAGTGAAAAGTAACTAATAAAATCATATTATCAATTGCTTCCTCCCTTGAAAAATTTCTTTAGCCGTCCTTACCCAAAACACCTCATAGTTTCATCTACCATTTGCACAAGTTATCTCCAAATTTTTAATCCTAGCATTTGAAGGGTCAGGGGGAAAAACCACGGTAGTCACATTTGATTCATTTTGAGAAAAACAAAATTTAAACTTTACGAACTCATAAACTTCCCCAGTATACTTGTTCTAAAATGACAGTAATAAAGTGTTTTTTCACGAATATTGCATATACTAAACGAAATTACACTTATTTTTCTAACAGGTGGTAGCATCAGTTTAAATTCAACAAAAAGTGGACTACTGTGGTTTTTCCCCCTGACCCTTCATTTGTCTTTGCTTCTCTGTTTGAATTTGTACTTTCCTGTGTCGTTTTATTGCTGCGGTTACTTATTAATTTACTGAATTCATTCTGAGTGGAAGACCTTAGGATATATCCGTAAAAGATCAATTGCGACGCCTCCGAACAATGTTTACCAACATTGAAGTGGAAATTAATTCTGTTTCCAATTTGAGCCATACTCGGGGCAAAAATTCCCAAGTCCCATTTCAGGTCCACTGACACCGTTTTTCGGAAACTTCTCAAAATCACGAAAAGATAATGGGGAAGATAGTGGTCTACTTTCTCCTCGCTATCTTCGTCGAGCGGGGGCCCCGAAGGGGATGTGTGTTACGGTAGGCTTGTTTTCTTCATACATAGCGTGTGTGCATTTTCCCCTTTCATTCACGAAAATCCCTAAATTGCGCTTCATCATTTCTTTTCACATGCCGAAGAACCTTTTTTTTTTTTTTTTTTTTTTTTTTGTAATTGTGAGTACGGCAACCGAGAGCTAAGGTGGGCTCCTTGTCAAATTCATAACAGGGTCCCTTTTTCACCCACACAATTTATGCCACTCCACTTCCGGACCAAAGGGCCGTGCCTCTAGTTTCAGATTAGGTTGATATGGCCTCTCGTCGCTCGTCGGGCATGATTGTGAGTAGAAGCGTCCCGATGGGAGGTCACGGGAGGACACCGTCACCAACCAAAAATTTCCTTATTCGGCAAATTTTGTCTGACTATTCGGCAAATTTGGGACAGAACTGAATTTTTCAAATGCCCGAATGTTATTTTTCATTAAATGCATTTATGTGTGCATACCCGTATTTATCATTCGGCAATAATTGGAGTTTTGTTCGGCAAATTCGGAATTTCTGCCCTCCTAAAAATTTAAGCTCGGGCGCCCATGATTGTGAGTGGAAAAAGATGAACGGAAGGGGGGGGGGGGGAATTACTAGAAATTTGAAGTGATACTAAACAATTGATATTTAATACATTTTTACAAATTAGGAAGAAGGAGGGAAAAAGCAATGCAACACTTATATTAAAGTTAAATCCACAACTGTAAAATTATTTTCGTTCTATAAAAAGGAAAAGAAAGCTTGCTTTGCCTATTCTCATACGGATATTTTTTGAAATCTATCGTCATGAAGAACTTGTGATAAACTCGGGGACGGTCAGAATGGATAGATTGTTTCCACCATTAGCAGGAGCACCCCTATGACCTCCCAAAGATTTTCCTTATTCAGCACATTCGAGCTGACGATTCGGCAAATTTAGGGATGCAATATATTTTATGACATCTCGGACATAGCACTGATGTTTAAAAATGCCACGCCTGAATATTTCTCGTGGTATTTTTTTGTTAAGTGGCACCGTACTGTTATACCCGAATGCATCTTGGGAGAGGTTTATTTCGGCTTCATCTCTTTGTCAAATCCGAATCTATCTCGGGAAAAGTTAATTTGCGTTCAATGTAATAGACGGATCAACTTGGCTGTTAAAAGGTTAATGACGCATCATCCAGGAAAATAGCACTAAGAGTTACACGCGGGAAAAATATTTTTATTGTTTAATTAGGAGGGAGTGCACTTACAAATCTTGCTAGGGGGAGGGGGCGCACCTTAGTCTGTGTACCGCTACTGCCCTCGTTGTTATTTATCAAAATTCAAATGTTTTTCAATCATCTGAAGGAAAAGTTGAAAATACTTGTTTTTCATTTGTTTCAAGTGCTACCTATTGTTGTCTTTACGCATAAAGTAACGGTACAAGGTATGTGCGTATGGTCGTATGTTATTATTCGGCACATTTTCGGAATTTCATTCAGCAAATTGAGAGTTTTCCTCCTCCCCAAAGTTTAAGCTCGGGGCGCCCGTGGCCAGTAGCGCAGTTTAAGGGGGGCTTTAGGAGTAAAAACAAATCTCCCATCAGATAGATGCCTTAGCTCTCACATTATTTCCGATCCCAACATAGGATTTTCACACATGTAAAGACTGTTTTAATTTTCAATCGCTTGCCTTGTTATCCCGAGTTATCTCGGGCTCGTATGAGTTGCAAGTAATTATTATCCCGAGAAAACTCGGGTGAAACTAATTAATTTTACACTTATAAAACATTAAAAATTTAACTTGAGACCTACATATTTGGTTTGCTACATTTCCTTGTATTTAAAAATCAAATTTTAAAAAATGTGTTGGTTTTTTTTGTATTTTTTTCCAAAAAAAATTTGTAAGAGAAGCATTAAAAAAAAAATAATAAAACACTCCCAGAAGGGAATTCTGGTTGCGCTAGTGGTTTCCGTTGTCGTTGTGTTTGTCGGTACATATGCAAATGCAGTCAGTCTGAAAAAAACTACTGGACATTCAATAAGGGAATGAGTAAAATGGAAAGTTTTGGCCAAAATTCGTGGGAAATTTATTTTTACGGATACAAATCTTCCGGTACTTCGTATAAGGAAGTATAAGCGCGAACTCCGGGAGAGTTTATTTTAAGTAATAAACTCCTACGATTGTCTTTAACGCCTTGAGTACCAATGGAACCACTAAGTTAGTGAATACAAGATAGATGCTGTGTGTACTGTTCGTCCGTGAAAGCCGCGCCTAGCACTCTCGAACAGTTCCACTTAAAAAAGGGTAGACGGGTTGTGGGGGATACTTTTCGAAGTTTTCAATTTAAAATTTGCATTTGCTATATCCTTTTGACATATTCAACTAAACTATGTATTAGAAATGAGCATCATTCCACGTTGTTTGATACTGCTCAAAATGCTTCTTATTATGCTTCATTTTATTGTTATCTTACCTGTCACCCCTATTTTGGTAAGATCAGGAGAAGATCTGACGCATGCGTAAATGAGCGGAAGGTTTTACCTAAGAAGATCAGACAGTAGGAATAAGTCTCACTGTAAACTTCATGTGGATACATTGCTTATTAAATGCACAACCCAGTAGTATAATATTAGAAAAGGTTCGTTACGAAATGTCTGGGTTAAAAAAATTTAATCTAATAAATGCTCTGGCACGCAAGGGGTTAACCACATAATTACTCCAATCACAGATAATTTGTTCTATAAACTCATAATTAGTCCAACTGGAGATAATGTAATACGTTTTAAGCTTCCTTTAAAACTTTTCAAGTAGTTAATGACAGCGGAATGTTGAAAGTACAGTACACTACCGATTATCCGCGGAATTGGTTGGCGTCGGTATCGCGGATAATCCGAAAAAAGCGTAAAATAAGGGTTAAAGAAGATAAAAAATGTCTTTTGCTTCAAAAAAATTGCATTACACTTGCAATGTGATATGTACAAACAGTGACGGTAGGTACAGCATAAAAAAATATTTGTATTTGAGGTTCTCAAGCCCATAAAATCTCTAAAGGTAACTAAGTTTCTACAAGAATAAAGTTGACTAAGAATTTTTTTTCCCCCGAGGCCCTCGCGGATAATCGAGAGTTTAGTGTATTTTTGATGCACGTTTAATTTTTTCTTCAGCATCCACTAAAGGTATTATAGTTGCCAAAAAGAATAATAACTTTCCCTTTTCCCCGGCTTTTTCGTCTTTTAAATCCCTTCAAAAATCCCTAAGTATCGATCCTTTTTTTTCTTCCTCTTTGAATAGGTAAGCACTTTCCCCTTTTCGAAATTGGAACTTGATAGAGGTGGTCATATCGCAGATGTGGTGTTCTCTAGGGAAACCGACAACTCGTTCTCTTAAAAGCTGTCAACAGAGAGCCTGCATGGAATTGTGTCATAATTGTTTGTGGATTCAGTTCACAAGGTTTAAGGTAATTATGCAAATTTTATGACATTTCTTGTGTTTTTGTAAATACTTATGAGGATTAGGTGCATCAAAAGTGGATCATATAGTCCGCATATATTTATTATTGTTTGACAGTTGATGCGTTTTCAATCATTCGCATCACTGTAATGCAATTTGAGTATATGTAAAAATGAAAAAAAAAAAATGTTTCTCTTGTACGAAATTTTAAACAACCAATTTTAATTGCCCGTTCAAATTTAATAAACTTTATTTTTTCCAGATCTGAATGTTGAATAAGGTTCTTTTTATTATTTAACGACAATATATCTTGCTCTCAAGATTTGATTCTTAAGACTGTTGCCATTCATAATTAATGTTACATATAGTTTAAAAAAATGGATGAATACGCTGTGAATTTTATAGTTTTAACTAAATTTTAAAAAATCTAGAGCGAATTAAAAAAATCGGCTTAGATGTGCACACTATCAGTATATGCGGACTAATTTTGTCCAATTTTTTTTTTTTTTATCGTACGTCGCGAAAATTTTGCAGGAGAGCGTTTGGCCCGCAAGCTATGACGTCATCAAACTTTGATTTTTAACCGACTTCAACAAAAGAGGAGGTTATACAATTCGTCGGAGAATTTTTTTTTTTTTTTTTTGTATGTTATAAGATTACTCAAAGATGCCTGGACCGATTTCAAAAATTCTTTTTTTGTTAGAAAGGTCTTTCTTTCCGATTGGTCCCATCCTCTCGTGGTCCGGGTTCGATAACGGGAACCTGCAGAAATCTTTCGAAAAAGAAATTGGGATCACAGTAATCGTAATAATGACCATTTTGAACGCCAGGCTTCTCTGGATTGCATAATGAAATTCATTTCTATGGTCTTTTTGAAAATTTTAAACCGAGTATCTTTCTATGTCCTGCTTTTTTCTCCTGAACTCCAACGAACTGAGAGTCGTACCAGGTACTAATTGATTCGTAATATTTCAGGTTTTATTAGTCTTAATTTACATAAGGTTTGATAAAGAAACTCTGAAGAAAGTGAGGAAAATCTCCAAATTTTTGCTCAAATTTAAAGCGATTTATCCTAAATGATTAAATATAAAATACATTGTTACAAAACGTGATTGATATGAAACAGTTATTATAATGATAAATGAAAATTTTGAATGAAGGCTTAACTGAAGCAAACATGAAACTCATTAGCGCCACGTACGTAATACGTCGTAAAATTTTATGAACCGCGAGAATCCAGTGTTGTTTTGAAATATAAATTAGTTGAAAAGCCGTTAATGTTTAGCCTTTGATTAAACTAGTATACAAATCAATACCAGAGAATAACAAGGATTATTTTTTAGTGTCAATCGTTTAAAATTTTAGACGCGTTGATACTTTCTTTCTTTTTTTTCCTTACATAGTTTATTTTATGAAGCATTTACTTAAGCAAATTAGGTGAAGTTTTGTAATGGAAACATTACCTTATTTCATATGTACATTTACACTAAAAAGAATAAAATAAAAATATTTTTGAAAAAAAAAATTGAACCGACTTCGGAACTTCACTCAGTAAGTGCTCTAAAAAGTAAAAAATAATTTTATTCTTTTAACACCATCGACACTACGTTTAAACATATGTTTTGAAGTCGGTGCAAAAACTATAAATGAAATGATGTTTAACTACATTTTGCCAACATTTTTCAGAGAAAGCATTGAAAATTAAGAGCTGAATATTTGTACCATTACATAAATATGTGGTTGTCAATGCAGTGTATGCGAATGCGATTAAAGAACCTGGATTCATTGCAATTTATATACATAGTTAAATTATAGTTTCGTATGATGCTATATAGTGTTTTTGCGCCGACTTCAAAACTTATGTTTAAACGTAGTGTCGATGGTGTTAAAAGAATAAAATTATTTTTTACTTTTTAGAGCACTTACTGAGTGAAGTTCCGAAGTCGGTTCAATTTTTTTTTTCAAAAATATTTATATATATATATAGATTCATATAGAGCCGCTATATAGACTACTAGCCGGGTACCCGGCTCTGCCCGGGTTTTGCCGCGTAATATGTGTTTCAGTGAAACTCATTCATAATTTTTTCAACATTAAACTGCACATCTATATACATAAATGGCTACTTCTAAAAACAATAGCTATTTTTCTGTCTGGATAACTGAAAAAAAAAAAAAAAAAACTACATTACACACCCTAAATACAAATGCAAGCTACAAATAATGTTTAGGTAAATAGAAATTGTTGAAAGCTTGGTATATTAAAATAAATATATATTTGCAATATCAATCGCACTGGAGTCAACCATTTTCGAATATTGCACGTTAAATAAGTCCTATTATTACAGTTTCTATCCTTGTGACTCCATTTGTGAAAACTCAATTGATAAAAACATCTGATGTGATTAAGAAATTTTTTTGACTACAAACACTTTCAATTTTCTATGTGTTGCCAAAATCAATTCCCTTTTTATTTACCCCATTAGCGATTATTGGCATAAATGAATATAAAAATCCTAAGAAAGCAATAAATTTCATACTTACTCCAGAGAAGCCTTGGTTCAAAATTTTCATAATGATTACTATTAATATTGTTGCTGCATGGCACCAAATTTTTGCAACAATGGGTTGAAAATTTAATCATTTAATGGGGAAATGACATAAAATTAACTGTTTTCCATAATAACTTTTTTAAACTAAGCTTTTTAGAAATAAATTATAGCTTATCCTGCTCTCTGTTACTGTAGCTATCTACGGTGAAAAAATGGTTAAAATCGGTTCAGTAGTTTTGAAGTTTACCCCGGACCCCCGGACATACGCATACAAAAGTAGTCTTTTATGTATATAGATATAGAAGTTTTAGATTCATAGGTATAAATTAAAGTGGTATTATTGGAGCGATTTTCACTGATACACAATTTATTTGCTTACTTTTAACGAATAAGTTGGGGTCATTAAAATGTGCTTTTATGATGACGAAGAGCATTTCGGACACAGGAAACTTGGCGTGTTTGAAAAAGGATTGCTTCTTTAAAAATTATCGTATTATTTTGATATTGCTTAAATTTATTTTGTAAATAAAAAAAGAAAAGAATTCTAAGTAAATATAAATGAAATCGTTGTCTTATGTAATGAAATACATGTAGACATGTATTCATCACATCTTTGATTTTGGTTTTGGGGACTTTTTCCAAAGTTTCGAACAAAACCTGCAAGATGTGGTCAACAAGGAATAAGCAGGAAACGTTGAATTGATAGCGTAATCAGAAAACGTTCATAACATTTATCAAGTACTCAGAACGTTGGTAATTGGTAACGGCATTATCCTATGACATAATAAGAATAACTTATGCAGTTAAAATATAAAATACGAAAAGAGGAAAGGGGGAGGAAAAGTAATTTTTCATACATCTTTGCAGGAAAAAAAATGATCCATGTGCTTAAATCTTGAGGATAATTCTTTCGAGTGTTCTTCCTTGTTGGTCAACAATTAAATATCTCCCCCAAAAACAACCCTGCTGTAAAAAAATCTCCGCCAAGAAAATCTTGAACTCTTTCCAGCAAAAAAGAGCGTCTTCATATTCAATTCCAAAACCCTCAGCCTTAAAAAGTTATGATATCTAGTTTGCCTGCCAAGTTTGTGCCAAACTACCATCTTCCCTTGTTTTCTTCTTTCATCACCACCAACTTCTGCTAAAATCTACCCCCACTGATAACTCCTCATCAGTATGGATAGTTCCTTCAAATTGTTTTCAGTCCTGTTAGGCGGGAAGATTTTTGCTCATCAAGCAACCACATCACTTTACAAAGCTTCCTGCCAAGTAGGACTGAAAGATTAGGGGTACAGATTTTAGTAGAAGTTGGTGTGATGAAGGAAGACACAACGGAGATGGTAGTTTGGCACAAACTTGGCGGACAAACTAGGTTTTTTTTTAGTATCATAACTTTTTACAGCTGAGAGTTTTGGAATTTAGAATGAATGCAGGTTATTTACAAATGTTAATATTTCAATTTAAGGAACCAAAAATGGCGTAAAATGGTCCTTTCTACCCGAACTAATTATCGGATCTTCTCGATTTTGGTCTCATTGGAAAGCTTGCGAAAAACACCTTTTAAGAGGATTCCCTTCCAAAGATTGAAAACTCCAAACCGCTAACTTCACCCAGAAAAAAGATACAGGCATTTTGAAGTTTGTAAAAATTAATTTTAGATTGGATTTTAAATATCGTCTGCATGAGCGATGAAGAAATCATTGAAAAGAAAAAGTGTTGCCATTTTTTTTCTTCAGTACGAACAAATAAAATTCTTGCTTATGCTTTTAGGTTTTTCTCGTAGCGGACGGATTCAAAAAAATTTTGGCGACTGATTCATTTTTCGTATTGCCTGCCGCAAAATATCGACTTCAATCTAATCAGGCCTTTTCGACAAACGCGTCACTTGACAAAACCTATTCTCAAGGTAGATTCCGTGCTAAGCTGGGCGACGCAGCTAGTATAATAATAATAATGACTATGGAAAACTTCGTCTTCTTTCGAATTATGAATTAAGACGAAGATGACGAATGATTTTACGGTACTAATGATTGAAAATTTCTCGAATAGTATACTTTCATGAGAAAACTCACACAATCTGATTATGAGTAAGATTTATTTCACAGTCCAAAAAAGATTATTTTTAAACAATTATCGTTCGCTTTCTGCGCGTTGCCAATCGCAATGAAGGAGTTTTGTTCAACCATAAAAACAAAGCCAAATGTAGAACGTTAATTCTTTAAAAATGTGCATCACGTCCGTACTTTCTTTTTAAAGCGATCGTTCATGGTAATGAGGGTATCTATATACTTCCTAAGTCATTCCATTTACCTTATATTGAAAGAATGCATTCTTTTTTCCCTTTAAGATTGCAATTTAAGAGAAAGTAAACGTTAGTTTAAACAGTGCATTCATGCATGTCAACGCTACGACAGGGACATGCATTATCTATCACTAGGAAGACCATCAAAAACTGTACCTCAGAACCAGAACGACGGCGACGTAAGTCCAAAAACGGAGATTTTCACTTAATTGCTTCATTGTAAGAATCCGACCCATGAGAATGTTTCTCGATAAAAGAAATTCCTTCACAATTATTTAGCATCATTAAAAGAGCACGAGTCCCATCTTTTGCAATTATTCGGTAATCGTTTTCGCACTCTGCTGAAAAATTACGGAAATGGACTTACGTTAGTCTGGTTCTGAGGTAGAGTGCTGGAAGGTCATTTTCTTTTTGAATATAAATTATGAAATTATAAGAAATTTAATACTTATTAATCGTTGAAAAATGTGCATTTCAGAAATAAACAAAGTGCAATTTTTTTAGCAATCACGAATTGCTTGTCTTCGTTTTACTGTAAAGATCCTATTCTTTTTTTCAGCTTAAAGAACACATGGTTTGTTTTTGTAATGATTTTTGAAACATATAGTGAACAACTGGCTTCAACTCTTAATTATGAAAACTTTTAACTTGTCAGAAACCAATATAAGTTTTTCTTCTTTTTCTTTCTTAAGAGGGGAGAGTTACATGTCGCCATAAATAGAGAAAGAATTTGAGAGGAGGACAAATGAGAAAGAGCCATCAGATCGATCAGTATAGGACAGGCTATTTTTAACCAGGCCCCCTAAAAACATCAGTAAGCAAAATAAATGAATTAAAGCATGAAAGAAATTTGGATGTATCGTAAAAATAAAGGGTAAAAATTGAAAAAGAAATGTTATAATTCATTTTCAAAAAATGTAGAGTGAGAATATTTGTCTCTCAATCTGGTCTCTCTTCTCTCCAATAACTAATACGCTTTTATTAGTTTCACATGTCGGTTTGTTCAGGGGCGAACCCAGGATTAAACTAAAGGGGGGGCTAATTTGTAGAAAGTTACCCCCCCCCCACCCCCCAGAAATTGAAGTAAATTTAACCCATTAATGCCTATCGTTCCTTTTTAAGTACGGTCCAAAAAGTGGGTCTGAATTTTCCAAAAATGAACATTTCAAAAAAATAATTGTGATCAATTATTACTTTGGTATTGTTTCAATTCATTATTAACAGTTTGCAGCACATAACCATTGTAAAATGTGTTCTGTAGCCGTTTTATTATGATCTTTATCAAGAATTATATCGTTCACAATCTCAAGAACAAAAAGCTAAGTTTTTAAAATTATTAACAAGTAAATCTATCTGTGCTTGATATATGTGCTACTTTGATCGATGTTTTAGTTTACCTTTTTTTGCAATTCTGTAAATTTTAGTTTTTTTATGAATTTTATAGCAATTTAAGAACGTCCCTAAAAAGGGACGCTAGGCACCAAAGACTGCATTGTTTAACCGTGGTTGATTTCCTTCTTAGAATCTATAATTTATCTCAAAGTAAGTCAGTAAATGTTTCTAGACTGAAAAATAGATAATATTTTTATTTAAAAAATCTAATTAAGTTAAATTAATTAATGTATAAATTTAATTCCAATTTTCTTAAATATTTTATAATTTATTATTATTATTATTATTATTGAAATTACGAAAAATACTAAAGTTAAATTTTGAAAGAAAGCCATTTCAAAAATGTAATTCTTTAAAATACTAGTTATTTGTTGTATTTAATTACTTTTTCATAATGCATTTAGACGTTTTTTATTGTTTAGTCTGATTGTTGAAGAAGCCCTAAGCTGTTTAAGAAGCTTAGCACTTTACCTTGATGAAGAATTCAAGGATTGTATATGCGTTTGTTGTTTGGAAAGGTGGGGGGCAGTGGTTGCAGATTTAATTTCAGAATTCCCTGAACATGGCAATTTTGATTTCTACTGTGACAATTTATATATTTCTCTTGCGCTCCTACTTGATAATTTGTCTCAGAAAGGTTTTGTGCAAGAATCGGATTGAAAAATGCCCATTAACTAAAGTAACGTTGTTCAATAAAGAAGAGGGAGGAAGTTTTGAAAAAAAATTCGATAAGAGGTAAAATAATATTACGTTGGTTCGGTGGAATAATACCAATGTCGTAACTATTGCATCGAATCTTCATGGAGTTTATCCTATAGCAAAGGCTAAACGAAGGTCCAATAGCGAAAAGAAAGTAATTAAAATTGATGAACCACATATGGTTGCTCAGTACAATCGTTGCATGGGGGGAACAGATCCCATGCTTAAAAATATCGGGAGTTACAGGTTTTTTATCCAATCTAAAAATTTTGTGGTTGCTGTTCTTCATTTTTATTTTAGAAGCTGCTGTACAGAATGCATTGAGCTCAAGAGTACCGGATTGAAATAGGTATTATGGGCAAAGTCGTTCTATTGCTTTAAATAAGACTCAGGAAAGATGTGCCCATTGAAGTAAAAAAGCTTATCGGAAATACAGCAAATGCAATGTAGGTTTGCACAACGAATGTTTTGCTGACTTTTATACTCAACAACACCAATATTTCCTTGTTCTCTGAATCTACTTCCCAGTTTATGTTAATTGCTGCTTTTATTTCTTCTTGTAAAATGTCTTTATAAATATTATATCGAAGACAGAAAAAAAATTTGGTAAAAAAAGTACGAGGGCTGTCTGAAAAGTTTCCGACCTGGATATGAAGAAGGAAAAACTTATTAATCAAAGAGAGGTCTTCTTATTTAGGAGTCTTTTGGTAACTTGAAACAGCAGTTTTGGCCAGTTTTAGTTCGAATTGTGTGTGTGACAGCTATACTAGTGAATTGCTATAACAGTTTTTTTTTTTTTTTTGAAAATAGAGAAAATCGAATATCTAGCGCTGATTCGATACTTACTTTAAAAAGGAAATACGCCTGCACAAATTAAAAAGGAGTTGGACTCTGGGTATGGGGACTATGCACCATCATCTACAACCCTAAAATTTTGGGTAGCTGAATTCAATCGTGGCCGTAACAGCTTGGGTGTTAATGAACGCTCAGGTCGACCCAAAACTGCTACCACTGATAAAAACATTGCTAAAGCTCATCAAATGGTGTTGGATAACCACAAATTGAAGGTGATCTCACCTTGAAGAAGCTATGAATATCTATAAGGAGCTTTCATGCTATTTTTTAAATGAGAAAGTAAGCACTTAGATGCTGGCTGCAACTTGGCTGCCGCATTTGCTCAATTTGAATCAGAAACGTGACCGAATGAACATTTGCAGCGCATTTCTGGCGCAATAAACCAGAGTTTTTCCGACGGCTTTTTACTGTGGATGAAACCTGGATTCATCAATATACTCCAAAAACCAAAACGCAGACAAAGCAATGGACTGCAAAGTGAGAACCAGCTCCAAAAAAGGGCAAAAAAGTTCCTTCTGCTGGAAAAGTGATACCAACCGTTTTCTGGGATAGCCATGGAGTGATACTAATTGACTACCTTAAAATGGGAAAATCCGTAACAGGAGCATACTATGCTACTCTCCTTGACAAATTGAAGGAGGAAATCGAAGAAAAACGGCCGCATTTGAAAAAGAAAAAGTTCTTTTTCATCAAAAAACTGCTCCTGCTCACACCTCAGCGGTTTCAATGGCCAAAATTCACGAGTTAAGATTCGAAATCGTTGAACACCCACCCTACTCACCAGACCTGGCTCCAAGCGACCTTTTCTTGGTCCCTTAGCTGAAAGAAGCACTTGGAGAACAAAGTTTTACTTCAAATGAGGAGATTATAAACTTTGTCAACAGCTTTTTTGAGAACAAATTCTCATCACTACTTTTGGATGGGTTAAAAGTATGGGAGCATTGCTGGATGACGTGTGTGGACTTACAAGGAGACTCTTTCAAAAAGTAACAGCCAGTTTTGACGATAAAAACATTTTTTCTATGTTAGGTCGGAAACTTTTCAGACAGCCCTCATATGTACCCTCTGGTGCCTAGCGTCCCTTTTTAGGGACGATTTTTCTTTTTTAAATGAAACAATTATTTTTACATGATATTTTTTAAATTATTTTTCCTGTCCATTAAACACTATTTGTAACCAATATACAAAATATCTTGGAAAAAGAAATGTTAGGCAGTAATGGGTTAAAACGGCGGGAATACTAAATTTCCCTCTTTTTTTCTCTCAGGAATTTTATGGTAAAATTGTTTTGGTTTGTTTCAAGTTAGAAAACCTAGCGTCACTAAAGTAAAAAAAAAGTTGGAAATAATCTTTGGTTAATAAATCAATTAAAAATAACAGTGAAATGGACTTTTGAAAATGCATTGTTTGGAACGTATAGTGCTTTTTTAGAAATTAGGCCTTGGAAACGTCTATAACTGAAGTATCATCCTAAAATAAAAATTTTCTATGCTTTAGATACCAAATCATTTGACTCTCAAAATAAAGCAGAGTTTGAATAGCAAAAAAAAAAAAAAAAAAAACATATCTTTCTGAATTATTTGATTTCTTATAAAAGATAAAACAAAACAAACAGTTACAAGAATTAAACTAGTCATAATTCATTTATGTTGCAAGATAATTAAGCTTTAAGTTTTATCGATCAATTACAGAAATTAACAAAGTTGTTATTTACTTTGATAACATGGAGTAAAAGTGATATAAGAGTGAAATTAAAAGGCTTTCACATGCTTGTTCAATTAAAAGTTTACGTACTAAATAGCACCATTAAGAATACATCATAAAATTATTTTTGCACGTTGGAAAGCTTAAAAGTGTAAAAAAAACAAGCGTATTCAGAAAAAAATTGATTAGTAACTTCCTGTATATATGATAGGTACATTATTCAACAGCAATGAAATACAAGTTAAGTTTGATAAGATGTTTTTAACCCATTAATGCCTAGCGTCCCTTTTTAGGGACGGTCCGAAAAGTGTGTCTGAATTTTCCAAAAATGAACATTTCAACCAAATAATTGTGTTCAATTATTACTTTGGTATTGCTTCAATTCTGTATTAACAGATTGCAGCACATAACCGCTGTAAAGTGTGATCTGTAGCCATTTGATTATGATCTTTATCAAAAATTACATCGTTCGCAATCTCAAGAACAAAAAGCTAAGTTTTTCAAGTTATTAACAAGTAAATCTATCTGTGTTTGATATATGTGCTACTTTGATCGATGTTTTAGTTTACCTTTTTTTGCAATTTTGTAAATTTTAAATTTTTTTAGGATTTTATAGCAATTTAAGAACGTCCCTAAAAAGGGACGCTAGGCACCAAAGGCTGCATTGTTTAACCGTTGCTGATTTCTTGCTTAGAATCTATAATTTATATCAAAGAAGTTAGTAAATGTTTTTAGACTGAAAAACAGATAATAATTGTCATTTTCAAAACTTATTTTATTTTCAAAATCTAATTAAATTAAATTAATTAATATATATAAACTTAATTATACAATGTTCTTAAATATTTTCTCTTCTTTTTTTTAATTACAAAAAATACTCAAGGTAAATTTTGAAAGAAAGCTATTTCAAAAATGTAATTCTTTAAAACACTAATTATTCCTTGTATTTCATTACTTTTCCATTATGCATTTAGGTGTTTATTATTGTTTAGTCTGACTGTTGGAAGAAGCCCTAAGCTGTTTCAGAAGCTTAGCATTTCACCTTGATGAAGAATTCAAGGTTTGCATATGTGTCTGTTGTTTGGGAAAGGGGGGGGGGATGCAGATTTAATTTCAGAATTCCCTGAGCATGCCAATTTTGATCTCTACTGTGAGAATTTATTTACTTCTCTTGCGCTCCTACATGATTATTTGTCTCAGCAAGGTTTTGTGCAAGAATCGGATTAAAAAATGCTCATGAACTGAAGTTACGTTGTCTAAAAAAGAAAAGAGAGGAAGTTTTGAATAAATGTCGATGACAGGTAAAATAATATTACGTTGGTTCGGTGGAATAATAGCAATGTCATAACTATTGCATTGAATCTTCATAGAGTTTATCCTATTGTAAAGGCTAAGCGATTGTCCAACAGCGAAAAGAAAGTAATTGAAATTGATGAACCAAATATATATGGTTGCTCAATACAAACGTTGCATAGGGAAAAAGATCCCATGCATCAAATATTGGGAACTACCGGTTTTTGATCCACTCTAAAAAATGGTGGTCTAAAAAATAGCCGCTCTTCATTTTTATTTTAAAAGCCGCTGTACAACATGCATTGAGCTCAAGAGAGTTGAGTTAGGTATTATGGGGCCAGTTGTTATATTGTTTTAAATAAGACTCAGGTAAGATGTGCCCATTGAAGTAAAAGACCTTATCGGAATGCAGCAAATGCAATACGTAGGTTTGCAGAACAAATGTTTTGCTGACTTTCATACTCAACAACACCAATATTTCCTTGTTCTCTGAATCTGCTTCCCAGTTTATGTTAATTGCTGCCTTTATTTCTTCTTATAAATTGTCAGTTTCAATATTACATCGTAGGCAGGAAAAAAAATTTGGTAAAAAAGTATGTACCCTCTGGTGCCTAGCGTCCCTTTTTAGGGACGATTTTTCTTTCTTAAATAAAAAATTTATTTTTTACATGATAATTTTTTAACTATTTTTCCTGTCCATTAAACACTATTTGTAACCAGTATACAAAGTATCGTTGAAAAATAAAATGTCAGGCATTAATGGGTTAATATTGGCAAAACTATAAAACAAAATCCAGCCTCCTTGGGGATTTTTCTTAAAACAGAAATAACAACTTTACTGCTTAAATCAATTTCTCTATGAATATTTAACCCTTTAACGTCAGGTGTGCCGAATTCGGTCCATACCTCCAGAATCATTTTGCCTCAGTTGCTAAGTGAGTTATTCCACAATAGAATTGTGATGTTTTTGGCACATCGGCAGCAGTAAGTCTTAATTTTAAAGACTCACGCTTTAAGCCCCCTCCCCCATTACAAATTAGCTTTAGTGGGCTAAAGCCCCTTTATTCCTATGTTTGAGTATTTGCTATTTTATAGTTTTGAACAATTTTATCTTTTTTGACTGGAACCATTCCAATAAAACTGTAAGATTCGTGGTGCAAGCCTCCCCTCGTTACAAGTCAGGTGTATGAGCTTCAAGCCTCCATATCTCGACTTGGCTGTGTTAAAAAAAGGATAAATTGTCATAGGAGGGGCTGAAGCCCCCAAAGCCCCCCTCTAGGTGCGCGCCTGGGTTTGTTTGTTTGTCAGTATGTATGTAACTTTGAATAAAAGATAAAATTCACGTTCATCACAAACATAAAAGTAATATATTTAATACTATTATTAATACTAAAGGCTAAACTATAGTACATGTTGACGTATTATGAGGTGCATGTAAACTTATAATACGACATGGTTTAATTTAAAGCTTTATAGTTTGATTAACTCCAAAAACGTATTATTTAGTTTTTTAAACTAGAATTTAATTACTTTTCAAATACAGTGAACTCTCACTTATACGCCACCTCATTTATGAGCCTTTTTCACTTATACGACGATTTTAAATGGTCCCAGCACATTTCATAGCAAAATAATGATAGTATCATTCGTTTATGCGTCGCTCTAAAGATAAATATTTCACTTGTGCGCCGAATTTTCCCTAAAATGTAAAAAAATTAATTTATATTCTTAAAAATATAAGCATTTGTCTTCAATTTCCTCTTCAATCTTTCGCCTTTATTGCTCACGGAAGGCATTTTTTCCGCATGAACTAGAGTTTGGAAAAAGACAATTATCTATTATGCATCATTTTAAAGGGAATTTTGTAATTAGGTACGCTACAATTTTTGTTTTCTCTTTATCATTGTAGTTACGTTACAGTAATTGCCAAACCGTGGTAATATGTATCTTTTCTATAGAAATATTCTAATTCATTCTCTCATTAGAAACTATTATGTTGCGTTTTAGTCCTTTAAATAGGCTTGTTCACTTCTACGTCTCTCTCACTTATGCGCCTTTTTCTGTTGGTCCCTTGGGCCGGCGTATAAGTGAGAGTTCACAGTAATCTAATCGAGACTCGAAAAATGTCAGGTTGAGCAACTTACATCACCTCCCTTTAATTGATTAAAGTAAAATGAAGTGAGGTCAAGCATTTTGCTCTATTGCAACAAAGAAAATTGATACCATATAGGGCATACCTACCAGTGAATGAACACTTCCAGTGAATTAACATCTCGTATTTTTCTTAAAAAATAAGGTTTTGAATCATTTTTCTTAGATGAATGAGCAGAACTAACTCCTTTCTACACGTTTACCGAAAGAAAATGTCTAGAAAATGCTGCATTTGTCCCCTGGTAGGGATGTTCATTCACTGGGTCTAGATACTTTTTTTAGTTTTAACCCAATATAAAACTTGATGCAGGACCATAAAAGCTCTCCAAACTCTTTTTTTAAATACTGCGTATATCATCTGAAGTGTTTTCACTGTCATGTTGCCAATGCTACTATTTTTTCCGACGCTATGAATTTTTGAAATTGAAAATTTGCTTAAGTGTTCATTCACTCGTCTGTCCACCCTACTGTAAAAACAACAATTTATTTTTTGCAGTGTAATAGGTCTGGTACTTTAACAATGTGACATTCCAAATTTAACCCATTAATGCCTGACATTTTTTTTTTCCAAAGATATTTTGTATACTGGTTGCAAACAGTGTCTAATGGACAGGAAAAATAATAAAAAAAATATTATGTAAAAAATAAATTTTTTAATAAGGAAAGAAAAATCGTCCCTTAAAAGTTACGATAGACCCCAGAGGGTACATACATTTTTTACTCAATTTTCTTTCTGCCTACGATATAATATTTAAAAAGACCTTTTATAAGAAGAAATAAAACCAGCAATTAACATAAACTGGGAATCTGGGAATAACTTTGAAAACTTCGCTTTTTTTCTTGAGATTGTGAACGATGTCATTTTTGGTAAAGATCATTTTGAAACTGCTACAAAACGCACTTTAGAATGGTTATGTGCTGCAATCTGTTAATAATGAATTGAAACAATACCAAGGTACTCATTGAACACTATTATTTGGTTGAAATGTTCATTTTGGGGAAATTCAGACCCCTTTTTGGACCGTCCCTAAAAAGGGACGCTAGGCATTAATGGGTTAATACTGGGTATATGGTGCACCTTGGGATAGGTGGATGTGAAGTATCTTGTTGCACAAGATATGCGACGCTGACTTTTAATCGCTGTGTTTTATAACAAAAAGAAACTGTGTAAAAATATTTTTTATTTCTCTTCTTGACTTGTGTGTATTAACATTGTTCATTAATTATTTATTTTTGCTACGAATTCTAGTGGTCATTGCCACACCAAATATTTATACTTAATCGCTAAGACTTTTGAAACATGTCAATGTATTTATTTTCCCCTGACCAAGCAAATTTATACATATTATAAAATATTTTTGGGAAAAAATAGAACCGACTTCAATTGGAAATTGCTGTAAAAAGTAAAAAATAATTTTTTTCTTTGAACACCATCGAAACTATTTTTAAACATAAGTTTTGAAGTCGGCGCAAAAACGATAGGTAAAATGATATGAAACCATATTTTGCCAACATTTTTCAGAGAAACCATTGAAAATTAAAGCAGAATATTTATACCATTGCACGAATGAGTGGTAATCAATGAAATGTATGCGAGTGCTCTTAAAGGACCTGGATCCATTAAAATTTATATTTAGCTGAATTGTAGTTGCTTATGGTTCTATACATTGTTTTTGCGCAAAAAAATTATTTTTTACTTTTTAGAGCAATTTCCAACTGAATTCGGTTCTATTTTTTTCCAAAAATATTTCATTTCATTCTTTTTAGTGTAAATGCACTTAAAATAATCAAAATATAGTTAAAAACAAACATTTATGCTTTTAAATAAAGTTTAAATTTAGTTGAATTTCATGTTTGATTTAGTTAAGCCTTCATTTAAAATTCTCATTATCACTATTATTACTGTTTCATATCAACCACGTTTTGTAACAATGGATTTCATATTTAATCATTTAGGACAAATCGCTGTCATTATTGCGATTACTGTGATCCCGATTTCTATTTCGAACGATTTCTGCAGGTTCCCGTTATCAAACCCGGACCACGAGACGATGGAACCAATCGGAAATGAAACCCTTTCTAACAAAAAAAGAATTTTCGAAATCGGTCCAGGCGTCTTCGAGAAATCTTATAACATACAAAAAAAAAATTTCTCCGACGAATTGTATAACCTCCTCCTTTGTTAAAGTCGGTTAAAAATTGATGGTTGCAATTGGATGAAGGTGATATGTGACAATTTTTAAAAACTTCCTTTTTACTATGGATGAAGGTGATAAGTCCATCAGTATCATGTCCCTTTTAATCACAGAAATGGTTTGTAACTAAGAATATGATCCTGTTTTACCCGTTGAGAAAAATCCATTAAAAAAATAACACACATTTTTTTTAAAGCTTTTTCTAGAAATTGAAAAAAAAAAGTCATATATCGCCTTTATCCATTTGCCCCTTCATATATTGTTGTTCCATTACTGAACTTCGCTTAACTAATTTTAACTGTCCCAAACTGCCTCATCAGGTGACAGGTGATATCCTCTGGAACAAAGTAAAAGTTTACTTAGTTTTTTTTTTTTCTTTTGAAAAAATCTCAATAATGGAAAAGAATGAAATTTATTTTCCTTTCCTTTTCTTTTGTACGTTTTCTTTTCTTTTTTTTTAAATGTAGGCAGAGGATAAAATAATAAATTTTGACAGTTAAACTTTTAACAATAATGGATGAATGTCAAGAAAAAAAAATGAAGAGAGAAATAGTGTGCCACTCGCCTCTATTATTTATTCAACACAAATATAACAAAATAGAGTTTGTAAAAAGCAACGGACAAAATAACGAATCAATAAAGATAAGTCAAACATTTTTAACGTTAATTTAAAAGGGAGATTTTCATACCTGTTTGAACCAACCTTATAATAAGATACAAACTTCAAATGTATCTTCATGTAAACAAGACCTAAAATCACTGTTTACCCAGTTCCTCTTGGCGTTAGAATCAGGAAGTTTAGTTGTCGCTCTGCCGGTTTCGAAGCAATCAACGCCATCTCGATTAACTGCTGATAACGATTTAATCCGCAGCAGACGATAGTTTTAAAGCTAAGTTGATTGCTCGGTTTAAAAAAAAAATGAAATAGAGAAGAAGAAGAAAAATTGTATTCTTTCGCAATCGTCCGATACAAAAGCCATGTCTCCCAGGACAAATCATCATTGGCTCCATGACCTCAGGTGGTCTCCTACTTTGTGAAGTGTCCGACTATCAGTGTGGGTCATGGCCAAAAAGAAACAACCTGCCTGCTCGAAAAAGCAGAAAGAGCATCTAACTCAATGGGTGGTGTTGCCACGACAAGCTTCCTAATGTGATAATTGGCCTCATGCAAGTAGATTCACTTCTTTTGTTTTGTTTATTTATTTTTGTATTTGCATTCTCCTGTTTTGGTTCATGTGCGGTTTTTTTTTTTCAACATGGTTACTATGCGCTGTACTTGTGTAGCTGTGGATGAGACATTTATTTGCAGTTTTCTTAGTAACTTGAAAGTAAAATTTATCAACAAATTTAACCGCTTACTCGTCGCACTTTTTTTCCAAAAACGGATCAAAATTCATCAAGTTTTTTTTATTTTTGTTGTTTTATTTTCATAATATTTTAAACATATTAAAATAAAAAACACCGCATTTTCATTTGAATTTAGTGGTTTTTTAAAGGTAGGAAAATTTTAATCAACTTACCCAATTTTACCCTAAAGTTTGCTTACCTCGCGCATCCAAGACAAACTGAAAAGCTTCAATGCAGGCAGTGAGAAAGAAAAAGTAAATTTTGAGCGAAGAAATTTTTTATTTTCTTCAAGTAATGTGCATCGTTGGTGACAAACAATGTTTCAAAATTGGAGACGCAGCCCGTATGAGACACGGGCACGACAAAATTTGCCCGAATATTCTACCCGTATGAGGAACGGGCACGACGACTAAGCGGTTAAAAAAAAAAAAAAAAAAAAAAAAATTTCATTGTTGAAAGATTAAAATGCCTGTTCTAAGATTTTTCAGTTTGTGTTTCTTGTTAGTTTTATTCGATTGAAGGGAAAATGCAAGACTTAAATTCTAAAAAAGATGCCTTATGATTTTAGAACTTATTTCAATGTGTAAATAGCTTGAATTCCGCCGGTCGTGAAATAATTCTCCTAAAACTGCATGCAAATTCTTCCCTGGATAAATCAATGCAAAAGAGTCTTGTTGCAATTAGGTATGCCATGGAGATTTTTTGTGAAATCCAACATTGAGCTTAAAAAATTCCCTATGTCATAACTCAATAATCTTATTCAGTTTTTTTGTAATTGCAATTATTGCAGTTGGTCAATTATTAATCTTAAAAAATAAAAATGTTTTTGAAAAAAAAAAAATTGAACCAACTTCAGAACTTTAATCGACAAGTGCTCTAAAAAGTAAAAAATAATTTTATTCTTCGAACACCTTCGATACTACATTTAACTATGAGTTTTGAAGACAATTACAAAAAAAAAAAAAAAAGAAAAAGAAAAAGCTTGAACTTAAAAATTGACAAATCTGTCAGCGGAACAAAAGTACGCTCAGCAGTTAACAAATATGGTTGTAAGAAATTTGGCGGAATTCTACATTATTTAGCGATACATTATTTGGCGACTTTTCTCTTGCGCCACGCTTGCCGATATCTACAAGTGTATGGCAACTCTAGAATTTAGAAGTTGAAGTTGTAAAATGTCGCCAACTACGAAATTTTTTAGTTTGTAATTGCGATAAATAATAAAAATCACCAAAAATGAAAAATGTGCCAAGTGACGTACATTTAAGGAGAAGTACCGAATTATTTCTTTATTTTCTGAATAAGTGGAGTGAGTATCATGAATAACATGTCAAAAGTTTGCGAAAAAAAATCTCATTGCTGAGACAGCTGTTACCATCTCTGTCCTTATGTAATTTTTCATTTCATTGGAACTTTCCATGTCAGATTGGCTTCTTTTTTATGGCTTTTTTTCCCTTATTTGGCTATTTATTTTTTATATTAATGGCTTAATTTAATCATTGAAAGGTGTTTTTTATGTATTTTTTTGTCTTATTTCATGGCTTATCTTGCTTTAAAATGAAACATTAAGTTTTAAATTTCAGCACCATCGATTTTTGTCAACGTTTGACAAGCTGATAAGCGCTTTGATTTGATTAGTGTGAAGAAGAACTTTTAAATACGTGCCAAGTGTTCCATGTTACGATAATTCCCCCAATTTAGTTACAAAAAGATTCACTCTGAAAAATAAGTTGTTGTACATTTATTCAAAAACATTTTTTCGAACTTTAAGCCGACAAATTCAAATAGAATGTTGCTCGAATCGATGAAACTCAAAGAAGATATTCCGTTTTGAATGTAAAGCAATTTTGAAGGATAAATCTCGACTTTTCAGTAATCATCGTAGCTACAATATAATGGGAGTCTGTTTTTCATAATCGGAAACACCAAAAGCTTTCTTTAAATCAAGTTTCACGGCATTTCTTGCATATTTTGCAGCGGAGCTTGCAAGCTGCTTCGGCAAACACAACTTTACAGCTGTTTCCAGGTCATGGTGTTTTAGAGTTTTTTTGTGTTTTAACTCTTTCATCATTCTCAACTCCCGATCAAATGTTTCGATTGTATCAAACAGTAGATCTTCGATTCCTTGAATAGTCTCTGCACCCACCCTCATGTTGAACGTCGAGTTGTTGCTTCTCAAACGCCGTATAAATCTTTTGAAATTGCCGATTTCATATGGATCACTTTTGGTTTTCCCCCGTCGTGTTGCTTTTTTCGAATAAGTTGGAGTGTTTCGCTCACTTGATTTTGGTTGTCGACCAACTTCGTATGATTCATCAGGTTGTAAACCAACTGCACTTAATTCTCCAGGCTGGGGATAGATTTCACTTCTTGATGCATCTGGTTGTGAACAAACTTTATTTGATTCACTAAACATTTCGATTTTTCTTTTAAAAAAATGCTTGTAAAATGTTCTTTAGTTAAATTGCTCTGATATATTGAGGAAATTGCTGCTGTGGATATTGCCAATTTATTTGGAACGCTACAGTAACAGTTTCGCGAGCATTAAGCAATAGCTTTTGAATAGCTGTTGCCATTCAAATGCATCAAGTACTTTGTATTTTTTTTCTTTTAAGGACACAACATGATTGTTTATTCTCTGATGACATATTTCGTTTTATAAACGTTTAAAAATGGTTATTAACGTTGCGACAACCATTTAAAAACGTTTAAAAGGTTACCCGCACTACCTGAGTTGAAATTGCTTTACGTGAAAGCAAACAGCAAGCAGTTAGCAATTCTAATAAAATATGGGATAGGCAGCAATATCTGGATAATGCGGCTGAAAGAGATGAAACAAACATATGCCACAACTTATAATCTACCTTTAAAGAAAGTGAATGACAGTAATTCTTTTTTCGTCGTGTCTATTTGTTTATTTATTGATTTTTTTTTTCTATTCTTGTTCAATTACACTACCCACAATCTGTCTGAAGTCAATATTTTACCGCTAAGGAAAAGCGTGGGATGGAATGTTTTACCCCTTTCCGTAGTTACTTAAATCACCGCAAGGTTGTGTATTCAAGGTCTAGAATTGTGAGTGAGATATAAACAAATTTAACTAAGAAATTAACTTTTTGTTGTGTATTTTATTGGGGCGCTATATAGTTTTCATGTGCTTCTTTTTAGTTCGGACGGTGGAGGAATGCTACCTCTGCAAAAGTTGACGCTTACACTGATCGTATGGTCTGTCGTCATTCATTTTACTTATAGCGGAGCTAAATGTTGGGTCACATCGCAACGAATTGGTAAGTCTCTTTCCTGTAGTTCTGCAGAAGTAGAAATATGCGTCGTACGCATAGGCGATAATTGAAGAGAATGTAAGATGTAAAAACGACAATTCTGTGGGGTGATTTCTCCACAAAAAATAGGTGATTCATTATGTTGTTGTTGTTTCTGAAATCACTCGGGTACACTGTTGTGAAGAAAATATCCAGCCTTTTAATTTTACTCCAACGCAAGAGGGCGCTCATCAGGACTTTTTATGTAAATTACCTTTATTACTTAACCGCTTGCTGTATCGCATCGATCATCGTTCGTTCGTTTGTTCTTTCGTTGTTGTGATTTGAGTGAATGCTATCGTATGCAAGGGCAAGAAGCCCAAAACATAGTGCCAAATAAAAATATGTGTTTTAGATAGTCGCCATTTTTTGTTTCAACTGTTAAAACTGCAGGTTGCACAAGGCATCTTTAAGGGTGAAACGTTGTAGCACCAGCGGCACCCAGGGTGTCGGTTACATTTCATTTCACACCTCCAGGGTCCCCCGTACCTACCACAGCTTCGTGGTTTAACCGGGATAGGGCCCTGAAGGGCGCTCTGTTCTTAATTTTGAACCAGAACCTAGGGTCGAGCAAACCCTAGGCCCAGCACCCCCAGAGGTATCGTTTCACTTGGAGGACTTTGTGACCACGACATTTTTAACGCCTCCCAGCCACCATTAATCAAGGCGGTGGATCTTTGATCGGCTGGGATCGAACCCGGGTCCCTCCGGACACGAGTCCGATGCCTTACCGATCGGGCCACCACGGCCCTAAATGTTACGATTCGGTGTCGGTTACAGTGTACCCGAGCCCGAGTAGACACATCTACCCAGTTTAAGGCGGAATATGTACGGCTTCCGTTTTTACGAGCACCATTAAGGTGGAAGTCCGATTTAGATCAACACACATGCCATGAGACCCGTTTATAGGACAGGCAGCCATTCACAACACAGTCATTCACACAGAGAAAGGACAGGGACAGGAGAGAGAGAAAGTACATCGATGCCTGAGTCGGGATTCGAGCCCGAGGCCATCGCATCACCCCTAGGCTCTTCTGACCACTAGACAGGGTGGCCGGCTGAATGAAAATTGTCATTTATTCATTACATTCACTAGAATTGCTTGAAATTTCCCCAAAATATCCTTTTTGTTTTCCAAAATGTTAGTTTTTTTTTACTACCTACTTCTTTTGGTAATCATTTTGAATGTAAAACATGTGTTTCAACGACAATTGTTGTGTTACCTATCCTACCTTTAAGGGATGCATGGTTTACTAAATAAATGCTTTTAATACCTAAGCAATTTTATTTCATCTTTTCAGTAAAACAGTGAAGGGATTTGATCCAATCACTTATTTTCTGTATTGAAACCCCCCCCCCCCAAAAATTTGTGTTTCAAACATCCTCCTTGAAATTATCTATCTAAAGGGGTATTAATCAAACCTTCGTTTTCATCATTACCATGCGTTGTGTACAGAGTGACTCCAATTAAAGTCCAATGTTCAAACTGCAGCTTAAAAATAACCATTGGTCAGAATGACTGCAAATTTAAACTGAATACATTTGGAAATACGAGGGGGAAAAAGGGAAAAACGAAGACGGTAAGAAAAATGTTTTTCCAGCAAATGCTGTGGCTACATCTTCTACTGATGTCAGAGCAGTTAATTTTCTCTCTCTTTCATATTTCATTTCACTTCACTTCAAAAAAACCCGTTTAACAAAATATCTTACTCATTTTCTTCAGCACCATGGCAGATACTCCGGTGACACCGGACCATTGCCTTTTTTCATATTGTATAATGAATGCAATTTCTTTAAAGCTGCTAACGCAGTCACCATTCCTATGGAAAGAGCTTAGAGTTTATGAGTCTTCCTTCTTGGAAAGATTCATAAACTTAGGGTTTTTCCCCCCTCGTTATTTTACACCATTTCTTCCTTCTTAAAGTATTTTTAGTTCAAATTTGAATTCATTTTGATTCTGATTCATGGTTATTTTTATGCAGCATTTTGAAAGGGGAACTTTAACTATAATCATCCTATACATAAAAATTCAATGAGACATTTAATAAACTTAAGTGATAATTTGTTTGTACGAAATTAGTGAAATATCCTTTGTAGTTGGGATGTCCGTCAGAAGAGGCAAGACTTTAGAAAGATTTTTTTTTCCCTTCTTCAAAAAGTAGCAGTAAAAAATCATAAATAAGTTATTAAATAAAAAATTAGATAAGAGAAAAATTAGTGCAAAATTAGTTATTTCATAAATACAATTACGCCTTTTTTTCTTTTTTGGCTGCACAATTTCCTTAGTGATTTCTGAAGCGGGGGGATGCAGCTGCTTAGTCTTCTTACAACCTCCCAAACACTAAAGCTACCAGTTTGTTAGTAACCTCAGTTTTAATGAGAAAACATCTGTCCCCAGCGTGGCTATTGTTATTCAACATCTCAATTTTATCATATCTGGTATACTAACTCCTCTCAACCTTCTCTAATCAAACATTTTTTTTTTTTCCTTTTTTCAGACGTCGAAGATAAAGTTACAGTACCTCGAGTATTTCTGACTGTTTCGTCGTTGGCTTCCCACACAGCAGATGGCGTTATTACCGAGAGACTTCTGGAGCTCAACTGGTACGACGCGCCACAGGGCATGAACGAAGATCCGACCTCCTGGGTTGGACTGTTCAACCACGACCCTGCGGAAGGCAGCAATGACCCCCTGGAAATCGCCCCTACGAGATCCAACCCCGATGGATACTACAAAACTCGGGTGATTTTCCCCCGAATCGAATTCATTGACAGTAATCTCAGCGATGGATGCCTTGGCTTCTGGATAGGTAACTATTTCCCATTTTTGCATTTCGATTACACAAACTCCACCCCTTCTTATACTGCATTCCATTGCAAGGTCCTCACACCTCACACACTTCAGGGTCCCTTGTAGCTACCACAACTCGCACAACTGAGCACCATTAAGGTGGAAGTCTGATTTAGAGCTCTCTGTTCTTTTGATTCATACTCAGGGCCGAGCAAACCCCTGGTCCAATACCCCAGAAGTATCGTTTCACTTGGAGGACTTTGTGACCACGACCCTTATTTAACGTCGCCCAGCCACCATTAGAAACGACGGTGGATCTTTGATCGGCTGGGATCGAACCCGAGACCCTCCTGTCATAAGTCCGACGCCTTACCGTTCGGGTTACACGGCCCCCATTGCAAGGTCCGAGATACTTATTACTACACGTAGTTTAACCAGTTGGATGGGACCCTAAGAGAGTTCAACAAACCACGAGCGGAGCAACCGGGACCAAGACATATTTAACATTACACAGTCACCATCAGTGAATACGAAAGTTCTTCGATCGGCTGTTATCGAACCTGTGATTCTTCAGTTCCGAGTCCTACGTCTTACCGATCAGACCATCATGGTCCAATTCCAAACTATACGCTATTGATTTATACTTCAAAAAATTACCAGCAAATGAACCTTATAAATCAGCATTTGAACCTTAAATAGTAGAAAACAAATCAGTCAAAAGGTAGTTTATTAAGTAAAACCTTGATATTCTACAATATTATTTACAAAGATGAGTAGTAGTGTCTCCGTTGAGTGAGATTGTTGCTAAAAATAATATCACTCAACAAGAACACACAAACAAGATAGTTCTTATTTTTGAATTTTGATTCCTTACAGGTTATATCAACCTAAACCGCTTGGTAGCCAAGTCTTGCATCCGAGCCAGGCCTCACTGGATGAATGATATGCAGAGTGTGATCGGGAATAAAACTCTGAAGGACCTCATGCTGCCTGGAACCCACAACGCGGGAAGTTACGAGCCCTACAGGCCCGACAGGAACACAGCCAAGATCAGGTACCAGATTTGCCACGAAGAAGATGTCTTCAACCAGTTGGTCTACGGCAACAGGTTTCTGGATTTTCGAGTCATATTCCAACATGTTGCTGGCAGCAAGGAGAAATTCTGGATCACACACAATATCCTGAGGACGAACAACACCGTCAGAGAGGTGCTGATGCAGGTGAAGCGATTTCTTGACAACACCAACGAAATTGTGATCATGGACTTCCATTTGTTCTACATGGGTTTCATCGACAGTTGGGTTGACGATCGACACAAAGATTTGATGAACTTGATAGTGACTACATTGGGACATTACATGATTCCTAACAAATATGAATATTCCGTACCTCTTAACGAGCTTTGGCGAAATAACAAGAGATTGCTCGTCGGTTACGCCGCCAAACAAGGAATCGAAAGCAGTTTGCTTTATCCAGGTGTATTCCATTTATGGGGTAACAAAGAAACCAGGAATGAACTGGAGGAATTTTTAGACAGAAACATGTGTCACTTCAGACCGAGACCACTGTGGTCAGCAATGGCGGAGCTGACTCCGACTACTTCTGGAGTGCTGATAGACAAATATGGCGGACTGAGAGCTATGGCTCAAGATGTGAATGTTCATGTCACTAGGTGGTTTCGCGATCGGTGGTGGAACTGTGCCAATATAGTAGCTACGGACTTTTTCTTGGGAAATAACATCATTGATGTTTCTATAGAAGCAAATATGAAAAAATTTGGGCCAAACAACGTAATTCGATGAGTTAATAAAATATTTTTGCTATGCTTGTTGTTCTTAACCGATTTTGTGTGTTCACCTGAAAACAACACCAATGGACAGTTTTAGTAAAATTTCGCGACATACTTTTAGGGCCATGCTCCACATCGACGTAAAGCAGAAAAAATAGGCAGAAGCGTAAAATGGATTCAATGGTGTTCCTATGGAAAGTACCCGGATTTTCGGTTTCTGCCTTCAGTTTCGGTCGCGTTTTACGCTGATGTGGAGCATGGCCCTTACAGTTATTTCTAATAATTTTGTTTATTGTTGAACGAGTATTCTAGGATGAACTTGCAAAATCTTTTGCATTTTCTTTTAATTCTTCTATATAGAAGAAAGTGATTATGATAGCGGCTACTTAGCCGTTGACTTCCTGATCGTTAACATTTTGTCGTTTAGTCATTAAGAAGAATTGGGTTCTTGGAGGTAAATGTGGAACTCTAAGAATTCTGTAGCCTGATCAGTTTGGGAACCATTGATCTATAGTACCTCCATACTTAAAAAAATTAATTTCTCTTACACTGACAATTTTTTTTAGTCTTTGTGAAGAAATAAATATTTCCTTTGTAGCCAGGAGTACGAGCTGCATGTCGAAGGGCAGTGATGCCCAACATAAGTACTCCAGCGAAGTTAATCCCTGTTTCCCGTAATTTTACTCCATTTACAGCATACAAATCGCTTTCTGGACTATTCAAAAATAAGTGGGAAACCACAGTGGAGCTGTAGTAAATAAAATTCTTTCTCCACTTCACCACCGCTGAACTTTCTTTTCTCTTTTTCTTGTATTTAGGTTTTTTTTTTTTTTTCGTTTTTTGATACCAGTAATTAATCATAATACTGTCCGCCCCGCTTAGACGAATACTGGCGGTTCCAAGAAATATTATTCGATTAAGCGGGGTATTCGTTTAAGCGGGGATCTTTAACATTGCGTCTATGGCATGGGAAACATTCGGTTCCAGGAAGTTTCATTCGTATAAGCAGTGTATTTGTTAATACGTTAACCGATTAAGCAGGGCCAACAATACTACAAACTTGGAATCAAAAACTCAGAGAATAATTTCTCGAAAACAGATGTAGACTTATTTACACTTACAAAAATAAATGATCACTAAAACCGTGTAATTACTTTTATTCTTTATAAAAAATGCAGATACGCGTAACTGTATTTTATGTGTGGCGGTAACAAGCGAGAAACTTCGACCAGTAGCTGGAGTTCAGCGTCCAGGTGGAGTTACAGGCTTGGGGGCCCGATTTGTGCAGTCGGGCCCAGTCGAAGCAATTGATCTGTTGGTCGCCGTCGCAGTCCTGGCCCCATTTCTGCATGTAGCCCCTGATGGCCGCCTCTGCGCATTTCCTGTGCGTCAAGCACTTCTCGAAATCTGAAAAAGGGGGGAGGGATTTCAATAAATGAAAACTCTACAATACATATACAATGTCATACTGTCCGTCCGTGAAAGCCGCGCCTAGCACTCGCGAACTATTCCACTTTAAAAAGGGGGATAGGTTGTGATTGGGAACTTTCTGAAGGATTTCAATTTAGAACTTGCATTTGCTATCCTTTTGACACATTCAACTGTACTATTTATTTCAAATTAGCATCGTTCTACGTTGTTTGAAACGGCTTAAAAATGCTTCCTATTATTCTTCCCCTTATTGTTATTTTACCTATCACCCCTATTTTGGTAAGATCAGATAAGACCTGACACATGTGCAAATACATGTGCTGTCAATTCTCCCAATTCGTTCGAAGGACTCGCAGGTTTTGATGCTTTCTCCCAAAATTTCTAATGAAGTAAATTCTTCCGAATTTTCACCAAACTAGAGACACTCTATTAAAAAGGGGATTATTCAGGAAATAGAATTTTTGGAAAAATCTTTATCTGCTGCAAGGAATGGTAACTGTCGTTTACAAGAGAAAACGAATATGCCTTTTTATAAATTTTTTTAACCTTTTTTTTTTAACTTCAAAAAGTTATAAACAGTACAGAGAAGAGTGCGGGCCTTATTTAACCGCTTGCCTGATTATCTCGAGCTATCTCGGGTTCGCATGAGTTGCAATTAATTATTATCCCGAGAAAACTCGGGTGAAACTAAATGATTTTACACCTATAAAAAAATAAAAAATCCAATTTGAAACCTACACATTTTATTTGTTTCACTTACTTGTACTGTCGTCCCCGCTTAATCGGGTAACGGATAAACGAATACCCCTCTTATGCGAATAAAATATCTCGGAACCGATGCCATAGACGTAATGTTAAAGATCCCCGCTTGATCGAATACCTCGTTTCACCGAATAATATTTCTTGAAACCGATAGTATTCGTTTAAGCGGGGTCGACAGTATTTAAAAATAAAATTTAAAAAAATGTGATTTTTTTTTTTTTTTTTTGCAATTGTTTTCAAAAAAATTTGTAATTGAAGCGGTTAAGAAATCTCTACAAAAATTTGAAAAATCCGTTTTGTAAGGAATAATTATTATCGCTTACAAGAGAAAACGTGCTTACGCTTCCTTTAAATTAGTTTTTTAGCTTTTTTTTTTTTCGAAAAGTAATAATTATAATTTTAAGAGTATAATAAGCTTTTGTGAATCAAGCAGATGAAGAAGATATTTTTGCTGTAATTGAAAAACTACAAAGAAGCATAGCTATGAAGTAAAATACGGTAAATAAATGGACAAATAAGTGAAATATATTTTTCAAGATTTTAAGTTATAACAGTCAATAATAAAAAACGTCGTGTTCTTTCAAATCTAATTTCTTCATTAAAATACTGAAAATAATTTTGAAAAAGATTATAATAAGTTTCTTGCTCTTAAGTTGTTTTAAAAAAGAACATTAAGAGCTTCAATCTGATTTGGATCGTACCTAAGGGATCATCAGAGTTCTCTCCGGGGCTTCCACCGTCCCTCCAATAAGCATAGGAAATGTAGTAGGGTCCGCAGAAATATTGACCAGGGCCTTCATTTACACATCCAATGTCTTCTACGCAATCAGACGAAGCCTAGAAAAACGTATTTTGAAAATGAAAAACTTATAAAAAAAAAGAAAGAAAGGAAGAAGAAGAAATGAGAACAAGCCGAATATATGCTGCAAGCAAATACACCAAACAGCTTGTGATGCCCATCCAGAGATTGCAGTTTCGCCTTTGTATTTGGATTTTTACTTAATCTCAATTAAAGAAAAGAAAAAAAAAATCAAATATACTTTTTGTGAATAAAAAATAATGATACAAATGTATCCTTCGCTACAAAGACAAAGAGTTAAATAACAATTTTAAATTTGTAATACGAACCTAGCTTTAAATGCAGTTTTCGTGCATAAGTAAGTAGTCAGGGGGTTCTCGCATGGAAATATAATTCTAAAAAACGCAATTTTAGATTTGTGGCGATGTTTGAGTTTTAGAAGCCCACCTCCGGACAATTACAGGTCATTTTTGTTAAAAATAAGTTAAAGGAATAGGTTCAAGGGCAATTTTTCAAAATCGCATTTTAAAAAACTCACTTCAGACGATCTTTGGTGATGTTTAGAAAATGAGAAGGTCGGGGCACTCCGGCAGAATTTTTTTGAAATTGGAAGTCTCCAGGAATATTTCTTGGCAATTTTCAAAATTATAGCTATAAAAACTTACTTTTATTCCTTCCATTGGTGATATTTGACACAAAGGCAGTTTCGGGGCTGTCCCCCGAAATTTTTTTAGAAATTGAAGTCTTAACGGACTGATCAATCCGGGCAACTATCTAGATGTGCATGCAGTTTAAATAAAAAGCAAGTTCGTCCAATACTGTATTTTTGTTGGCCGTATTTTGTGTTTTCGTAAAGTATTTTTATAAGTTTCTCTCATGCTGTTTGATATTTTCTTCTCTTGAGTTCGAAATGCCATTTCTACTATATGTACAGTAGTTTGTTTCTGTGTCTTTGCGCAATTTACAAGTTATTTTGTTTTTTCTGTACTTTCATTGATTTGGACGACCTCCTTATTAGTCCGGATGAATATGCTATACTTTGAATTAAAAAATATCAAAAACGAAAAAAAAAAATTAAAAAAAAAAAAAATGGTAATACACTTTATACTTTGGGCCTAAAACCAATGCCGGTCTTTGACGGGGGTGGGGGGTGGGATCTCCCTCGCCTTTGTGTACGTCACTACTCCAAAAAGCCCGGACTAGTTTAATATTAAAGTAAATTTGATGAACTTTGATCATGATTGATTGAGAATTTTTTTTATTGTTTCAGTTTTTCACAAATGTATTTACACACAAAAACATTTTTTTTTTTTAGCAATGACAAATTGCAAAGTGTGTTTTCTTTTTGGACCTCTGACGTCGTCGTGTCGTTCGTGCCTCTTTCAGATTGGCACTATGCCAACGTCTGACGTCCCGGTGCTTCACCAGCCCGGACCTGTTCTCTGATTCCTGCAGGAGGCTCATGTAGGACATGGTGGCGCAGTCTGCAAAAGTCCCCCTTCACCGCCATGTGAAACCATGGCTAAAGAGCAAAAAACGCACACACACACCCTATCGCAATTCGTTATTTCGAAAAACAAAAATTGAATTTGAGGTGTCAAAATCCATTTTTTTAAGTGGGAAATATTTGTGAAAGTTTTATCGAAAAATCATGATTTTAAAAGCTTAAAAATGGACAGATAAAAATGTTAATCATAAGAATAACATAAAGACAATTGCGAAATTTAGTGCTGCCATCTAGTGTAAAAATTTGAACAAATGAGATTGATTTTTCGGGATTTCATTAGAAGTAAATGCATGCTTTTAAAAATAGTAATATACTAATTGAAATCAGGGCTCCCCACGAAGGGGTGGGCGTTAGATCCATGGCATAGACTGGTGACTTAGAGGAGTTTGGGATCTCTTTGAAATTTTCTGTAGTCGGTACTTCATAACATTTGAGGGAGGTGAACTGTTCCGTCCGTCATTTCGAATTTTTCTTTGAAAAAGGGACAAAGTGATAAAAACCTCTACCACTTGCACCAGGGTTGCCAGATTTAAGAAATGTAAATCCGGGACAGGCTTCGGGGGGCGGGTAGATAAAGTCTAAAAGTTGAATTTTTAAAACCCTGACTTCAACATCACTTTTCTCACAAATGTATTCTTGAAGAAAAAGCAATGTACAATGAACATACGAATCGAACTTTATTTGTTACCATTGCATAGTTATTTTACTTCATGGAAATTAGAGGGAAAAGTTTTAACACTAAATATCATGAAAGTTCGTGTGTCTCTGCAATTGTTCCCCTTCTTACTGAAATGAGGCACAATAAAATCATTTACAAAGAGCTACACCACTTTTACAATGAGCTACATCTTTGTTAAATGAATTGTCACATCTATCAGAGTTCTTCGAGAAAGAGAAATTAACGATTGGTTCATTTCTAAATTTAAATTTAAAAATCAACCAATCAAAAATTTTAATTCGAATATTGTTTGGATCCATCGCCAATATCTGCAAAATGCCCTTGGTTCACGATACACTGCCATCTACTGGAGTTCTTCGAAAAATTAACGATTGGTTTATTTCTGAATTTAAATTTAAAAATTATCCAATCAAAAAATAACAACAGCATTATCGGATTGCCGCAAGGTGCGTTTAAAGTGGAAATGACGGATCTAGGGGCGCGCTATCGCCCTTAGAGTGCTGGGCATTCTTGTTTAAAGGATCGTAACTATTTTATTTTCAATTAAATGTTTCCCTGTATAGCGAGAGCTGATGGCTCTAATTAATTTCCCACTCTCCGCACTTTTCCCCTAATGGTTGTCATAGTTACGGCGCTATGAACTTTTCCCCCACTTAGCTTTTGCAACAATGGTTAAATGCAAACAATTAACCTAACACTGCATGATTTTTTGTTCTTTGAATAAGAAAACATTGGAACACATTTAAAAAATAATAATTTTAAGGATAGATGGTTATATTTATTATAAATATACGTAATACTTCATTTTTATATTTGAGTTGCCTTATGCATGGTCATAAGAATAAATAGTCCATGTATCCAATTGGCAACACTATGCAGTGTAGGGTTAAAATTGCTTTGTGCGTAAACTATCATTCTATTGAAAAATCAACGTTGATAAAGCACAACATTTTCTTAGACATTTTTGCAGTATTAATGTATGACTAGATTTGTTAGAAAACGTTGAGAAATAACTGAGACAACGAGGACATAAATAAAAGCGTAAGCCTCATTCGATAAACATAAAATGAATGAAGTGCCTCAACAGCAGTGCCTAAAAAAAGAGTGGAGCTGTTTTCTTTCGTACGGTTTCCATGGGGACGACACAAAATTTCTAAACTTGATACGCCTGTTTTAAAGTAACCGAGTATAGTGTGTTAAGAAAATAAAATGGAATGTATAATTTACGAAGTAAAATTCATACCTCACAAATGCAATCCAAACATTCTTGAGTTATCTGTCCAGCAGGCTTGAAACCTTGTGCTGCGAAAGGAAAACAAATGTTTAGGTATGTTGATGTTGTAATGTTGACAAGCAGTTTCAGTCTAAGAAGAAACATATCCTTGTTAAACTTGATCAGTGATGCCCAACGTACGGTTCGCGGGTCGCAACCTGCCCGCGAAGCTGATCCACAAATCAAGGAAAACAAGAAGTGACTATGTCACAAATTTGGAATCAAATATTTAGATACTAGCCGGGTACCGGCCCTGCCCGGGTTTCTGTGGGTGTAGGGTGGTTAAGTGAAACTCATTCCTAAATTTCCCAACACTAAAGTGCATATCTATAAACATAATGGCTACTTCTGTAAACAATGACTATGTTATGGATAAACTATAAAAAAAATAATGCGAGCTAAAAAAAATAGCAAGCTACAAATAATGTTTGATTAAATAGGAAATGTTATAAGCTTGGTATATTAAAATAAATATATATTTACAGTATCAATCGCACTGAAATTAACCATTTCCAAATATTACTCGTTAAATAAGTCCCATTATTAGTTTCTATCCTCGTGACAACATTGGTGAGGTGAAAACATCTTATGTACCTAATTTAGAAATTTTTTTGACTATAAACACTTTCTATTCTCTAACTATTGCCAAAATCATTTTTTTTTTATTTCACCCGTTAACGATTGTTGGCTCAGATAAATATAAAAATCCTTAGAAGGCAATAAATTCCATACTTACTCCAGAGAAGCCTTAGTTCAAAATTTTCAATATGATTACAATCAATATTGTTGCTGCATGGCACCAAATTTTTGCAACAATGGGTTGAAAATTTAATCATTTAATGGGGAAATGACATAAAATTAACTGTTTTCCATAATAACTTTTTTAAACTAAGCTTTTTAGAAATAAATTATAGCTTATCCTGCTCCTTGTTACTGTAGCTATCTACGGTGAAAAAATGGTTGAAATCGGTCCAGTAGTTTGGAAGATTACCCCGGACATATGTTTTCAAAAGTAGTCTTTTATGTATATAGATTGGTTTCCGAAAAACATATACTGTTGATAAAAAAGACATTAAGTCATGACAACAAAACTTTTTATTTATTTTATAAATATCTTTTCAACTATCGCATTTATCTTTATAACTATTTTTAAGTCCTGGCGTTTTAAAACTGCTTACTGCTTTCATATGTTTTGTGTGCTTGCTATGTATACCTCAACTTGTAGTGTTGTCATAATGTAACTGATTTTTATGATCCTTTCTCACAGTCTCACTGTGCCACCATATGGGGCATATAGTGGGACAATTTGAAAGCCTAATGGATTTTTATAGGAATATAATAAGGAAAAACTATGAAAAAAAGTTATATTGACAGTTAAAAAATTCTATAATCTTTTTTTTAACTAAAATTAAATAAATTATTAGAAAAGAAATGAAAACTGTCTCACTATGGGGGCCAGCTCTCTCCTACATTTAACAGAATGTCAGTTTGTTTGTCTGTTTGCAATGTTCAGACACATCTATCGACTAACTGTCTATGAAGTTCACTACACAGATATGCTAAACTGGACCAACATTTCACCTTGAAGGCGGAATTTTAAAATTTAATCTTAAAATTTTTAAACGAAAAGAAGAAAGAAAGAAAAGGCGTTTATCTCTTGCCTTTACCGCATCGGTTGCATTCTGCATGTTTACGATTGTGTTACTATGTATTCCAAAGAATTCAGTTTATTTAATCTCTTTTCGCAAGAATCTCATTAGCTTGCCAACTTGGATCTTAGCTTGTTAAAATACGGGCATTTATTAAAAATTATTTATTTTGCATTGTATTAATGAAAGTTGCTTTACATGAACAATTCAACGAAATACACATTTTTTTAAACAACACATTTTTTAGGCAACTTCAATAAGTTTAAAAACTTACCATGAAGGAAATCAGCGAAACACAATATGAATAGAACGACAAGAACTCTGTGAAACGCCATTTTGTTTAGAGAAATGTCATCAAAGTTCCACAATCGGTGAAGATAATATTTTGAGTGAGAAATTTTTGTCGTTTCCCTCCTTCCTATTGGTTTACATTATTTTAGGAGATTCATCATAGATTTTAACCTTGACCGTTGCGGTTTTCCTCTAAGTGTCAGGCAGGTTTTCTGAAAAGTGGGTTCTTCAAGAGAAATCAAGTCCTGTTTGGTAAAGACATTAACAATGCATTGGAACAAAAAGAAATAATAGTTGTGATGATAATTATTGTAGGGAAGGAATAAACGACATTTTAAATGCTCTGAAGAGAAGGAATTGATAATGGATCGTTATTGTTTCTTTTAAGTACACAAATTGCGGGAATGATACACTGTAAAAACTGAACCGTTGTTTTTACAGTATAATACTGGCAGCCGGGGTTCCAATTTAAAACTGTAAAATGCACAGTAATAAACTAAAACTAGCAATTTTACAGTTTATTACTGTAAAACTAACAATTTTATGGTTTATTACTGAAAAATTTAACTGTATTATACTGTTAAAACAACCGTATAATACTGGCAGCAAAGGTTCTAGTTTAAAACTAACAATTTTACAGTTTATTTCTGTAAAATCAGCAATTTTACAGTTTATTACAGTGAAATCAGCAATTTTACAGTTTGTTACAATGAAATTAGCAATTTTTACAGTTTATTACTATGAAATTTGCTGTACTATACTGTTAAGTGACGCTGTTGTCTTGTAAAGAAGGCTGCGGAATCGGTAGAAAATGACCAACTCCTACTCAGGCTAATCATTTAGGCGATTTGGGGGACCCCCCCTCCCGGGTCTGAAAAATAAATATATTTACCTAAATTTGCATTGGGTTTGTACCCTTTGAGCTTGCCCTAACTCTGAGAATTTCAGATCCTTCAAATTCAACTCCGAACTTTGTAACCTTTGGTTGCCACACTATTTGATAAAAGCCTTGTCAGTGATAAAGACTTTTGGCAAAGTTGAAAAATTTTGCTTGTTACATTATTTCTTACTAGCAGTACCCGCACGGCGATGCCCGTGCAACAAATGTAAAGGAAGTTAACTAAATAAAGTTTAATTCACTTTAACTAAGGCCCCTATATATACGAGCCGGCGCATCAAGATTAAGTTTCACCACTTTGGATCCAACGCGTGCTTGTGTGTTTGAGAGGTTGTCTTTTCTGGCCAGTAATCGCGTTTTGGTAATTTTTCACTGTGAGCAATTATTAGCGGCACGCGGATTTGGCAAAGCTTAGCAATGTGCCAAAACTTTTTTCTGGTAACCCTACTCCGCAACAATGAAAATATGAAAGTAAAAGTTAAGGAATTGGATCCAAAGTGGTGAAACTTAATCTTGATGCGTCGGCCTGTCTATATAGCGGCTCTAACTTTAACCCTCTAAAGTAAAATTATTATATTTGATTCAAATGTGCTCCCCAATCTTTTGAATTCCACTAAAAGTCATATTAAAGTTTAAATCAATTCGCCAAATAAACGTTTCAATAGAACTTTTGAGATAACTGTAGTGGCAAGATTTTCGAAAACTCTAAACGAACAGAACAATTTTGCCCTTGAAGTTTAACATAATCCACCGATTTAACCGTAATTTCAATGTAAAATTGGTCGCCAAATTTAAATTTATTAACATAGGGAACCGATTGTGTCAGGTAGCTCAGCCTCAACCATTCTTCCATGATTTTAATTTGAACATTAAAAGGCAAGAAATATAATGTTATTCGCACCATCTCTTTGAAGTGATTACAATCTATAACAGTAACCCTCAAATAAGCAAGATTTCCCTGGCTGGGAGGTTTGGTAAATTTCCAGATTATTGCCAAACTTTGCGACGCCAAATACGAAGAGTAACTTCATAGCGGTGTTACCGAAAATGTCAGAATGGAACTATTAAAAATTTAGGTTTGGCGACATTATATACATGTTTTAAACATGCAATAAAATACTTTTTAGACTGCAAACAACTACTGTTCCTTCACAGAGCGTTTTCTTTTTCTTTAATTTGGAGAAAGAAGTGTTTCACTGGCTGGGAGGTTTGGTAAATATCCCTATTGTTGCCAAACTTTACCACGCCAAATACGAAGAGTAGCTGCGATAACCATCGCTAATTTTTTAACAATAATAGTTCCATTCTGACATTTTTGGCAACACCAAATTTTGAGGAATTCAACTGAATAAATTTAAATTCCCTCCCACCCCTCTGAACTAAAATTATTATATCCTTTAGTTCAAATGCGCTCCATCTTTTAAACTCCACTTAAAGTCATGTTAAAGTTTAAATCAATTCGCCAAATAAATATAAGAGACAGAAAGTTAAGTAAATAACAGGATATATTAATTATTCAAACTGAATAAATTTTCAAGGCTTAAATCTATACGCAAATTTAAACCACAAAGTAACTTCAGGGACAAAAGAGCAGCTGATCAGGAAAATGAACCTAGGGTTTCAGTACTGCGTACATAGTTAAGCCTTGAAAATTGACTAAATTTGATTAATTAATATCTCCTGTCCTAATTAACGGACAGAAACGTGCTAAAACTTTTCTTTTTCAGAAAAAAAAAACCCCTTTCCAACGATATATAATGTTTTGGGGTGGGGGGAGGTTTTCCTCCCTCAATTATGGCGGATACACCAAAAATTAGACTAATTAATTAATTTAAAAATAATTAATTCGAAATTAAAAATTTGGGCTTCGAGGTGCACGAGGGCGGGGTACGTTCGAATTTTTGAGCCAAGTTTCAGGTCCGTAGGTGCTGTGGGGGCTTCTGGCCAGCGGTTACAAACGTACAAACAGACAAACGAACACCGTCATCTTTATATATATAGATAAGTCGTTTTGTTATATAAAAAGTGATACTGTTAGCCCCGCTACGAATAATTCCGGTTTCATAATATATTATTCGATTGAGCGGGGATCATTAACCCATTAATGGCTGGAATTCTTTTTCCAAACATATTTTGTATACTGGTTACAAACAGTGTTTAATGGACAGGAAAAATTCTTTAAAAAATATCATGTAAAAAAAATGTTTTTATTAAGGAAAGAAAAATCGTCCCTTAAAGGTAATGATAGACCCCAGAGGGTACATACTTTTTTTACTAAAATTCTTTTCTGCCTACGGTATAATATTTAAAACGACATTTTATAAGAAGAAATAAAATCAGCCATTAACATAAACTGGGAAGCTGGGAATAACTTTGAAAACTTTTTTCTTGAGATTGTGAGCGATGTAATTTTTAATAAGGATCATATTGAAACTGCCACACAACACTCTACAATGGCTGCAATCTGTTAAGAACGAATTAAAACAATACCAAGGTACAAATTAAACACTATTATTTGGTTGAAATGTTCATTTTGGGGGAATTCAGACCCTTTTTTGGACCGTCCCTAAAACGGGATGCTAGGCATTAATGGGTTAGCATTGCGTCTATGGCAAGGGAAATATACGGCTCCAGAATAATTTATTCGTATAAGCGGGGTTTTCGTTTATACGTTACCCGATTAAGAGGGGCCAACAGTATTTATCCTGATACTTGCGGATTTACTTTTCACGTTTATCTAGTCTTTCAAGAAATGCTTTTTGAGATTCCAGTGCCAAAAATTTATATTAAAATTTGAGAAAATATGAGTTCGATCCCAGAAGTCCAAGGAAGAAAAGAAAAGCGAAATTATCGTTGCTGCGCTTAACGACCATCTATAACTATCAAAAACCAGTTCCTGCGCAAAGGGGCACTTTCAATATAAATGCCAATGTCACATTTCAGGCAGTTCAATCGTCTTTTTATTGAAATAAGCTTAATATAGTCAGTAAAATGACAAGGTTATGCATGAGGAAACATTGCGTCAATAAGAAATGAGATAGAACCTCAGTGTTATACGTCAGCGACTAACAAAAATCGATACAACTACGATTGTTAAACATTAGAAGGTTAAAAGCATATAAAACAAGCACAAATGCGCAGGAATACTGCAGACGCGTGTTTCGGCGTTACAAGGAACGCCCTTTTCAAGGCTTTTGTCGGGTGTTTGTGCAACTATAAGCTCACATTTTTGCATTGAAAATGACGTTCTTTGGAGCTTCTGAAACACGTGTCTGCAGCATTCCTGCGCAATTGTGCTTCTCAACGTTTTTTAAATGCTTTTATTTTTATGCACGAATTATTTCAATTAGAAGGTTATTTTTGTGTCTTCGGAGCTTTGTTTTGCTCCAATGAATCGTAAATGAATGAGTAAAATTAACCCATTTATGCCCAGTAGCCTAAAAACGGGACGCTTGTTAGTTACTGCATACAAAAACTTGTAATGGGTATATCATTTTATTAAAGCTGTTTTT
>JAXGGA010009981.1:0-48997 GCA_038373865.1 Uloborus plumipes | reverse complement strand
CATGACGTCATCGAGCGATCGCTTAAGGGACCGTATGCGAAATCCTTCAAAATCTTGATTTTTCAAAACGTCATAACTCGGTCAATTTTTGTGGTAGAAGAGTGATTTTTTTTTAGTTTTAAACGTTACAGTGTCAAGAATGTTTTACTAAATATGATTGATAAGACTGGGGGGCTGTATAAAAATTTAAATTTCGTAACTCTTTCAAAATTTGATTTTTTGAAAAACATTGAATAGACCCAAAATTCCTTTCATAATTTGGTGATTTTTTCCTAAATAAACTCTATGCTTATCTCTAACGGTTTAAAAATTAGCTATTGGTCCACGATTGGAGTGGACACCCTGTATAAATGGGCGTGGTGTTTGCTTTTTTCCGATGAAATTGCATTGTGTTTGCACCCTTTGTCCCCCCCCTCTAAAAACATGAAATGACGGGCCTGCAGCGATGCATTATATTTATTCTGGTCATATTTTTCGTGGTACCTCTGGTACTCAAATGTGTAGATGATCATGTTAGTGTACTTCTTGATACACTATGTGCTTAACTTATTTCTCTAACTATCAATCTACCATTATTAATATTAGACAGTACAATTAGCACAGAATTCTCGGGACATTAATGTTTTTATACTTCAGCTGCCTAAAAACTTTTATTTTAAAAACTCGCACTAAAAAAGTATTTTTTTCTGAATAACGTCTAAAAATATGTCTATATCAAAAAGAAAGTTAAAAAAAAAAAAAAAAAAAAGCTTCTGAAGAAAAGAATTTCAGCAGCACTTACTAAAGATACAAGAAGGGACAAAATAAACGAAGTTTTTAAATGTACAAAATGTTCTTGCTTAGGAAGTAAAAAAACAGGAATAGTTTTGTAGTAAACAGCAGTTTTTAGTGATAATGACCAAAAAATCAAGAAATGAAAAACTGCTTTACTGTTTATGTAAACATAAAGAAGTAATAATAGAATCGACACAATTCATGACCAATAATCACGTCGGCCTTTAACTGGTTCACATTCATTAGAACGGAATTTCAATATACGGAACATAAAACTAAAACTGTAGTTTCAGAAATGATTGCTTCCAAAACTATGCAAGTAAAAATACATTCAAAAATGCGCTGAAAGGAATCTCTATCAAGGCTTCATCTAGCACAGAATGTTCCACTGAAGCAAGGTTATTTCGCTGCTTGAAATGAATAACGGCATATCTGCAAAACACGACTTTTCAGGAGAGCGTTTCAATGTTTTTGCAGTAAAACGGCATTTTGAAGTAAAATGGTATTAAGGGTACTTATGTCGAATCAACTTACATAGACATAGATGATAGACACTCCAAGCACTTATTCAGAACTGACACAATGGCGGCTGTGTCGTTGTTTACTGGGAAAATAATAACTATGCACAACGATATTAACGATTGCTGCGTGATATTTTGAAACTAGAGATATGCCGATAATACCACAAGAAAGAGTAAAAAAAAACAGAATTTTTTGATGTAATAAAAAAAAATCGATTTTTGCAGATATGCCGTTGTTCATTTCAAGCAGCGATTTGTTTTAAACTAATTGAAGTAAGATGAAATAAGGAAGTAAATGGAACTCGGGATGTTATGAAAGTAATCTTACAGCTTTCGACAAGAATATTAGTAAACGAGGAATAACCTTGAAAACAAACCAAAATTTAGTTTGCAACAATGTAACCATGTAGTTTTGAAATTAACTCAGCACAATTCTAATCCTCTAGCGAAGAAAACTCAAGAAGGCAAACATTTAGGGAGAATCATTAGTGAAAATATACCAACATTTGAGACAATTTTCCTAAATTGAGCACAGGGGTCTTGAACCTTTGGTAAAGTAAAAAGTTAAGCATAATAGCAAAAGAAAGAATAACTACATGCTTGGCACTCATTAAATAACTTGAGCCTATGTGACTATTGAAGTTTTGCATCTTATCTCCTATAATTGGGGAATATTTATTAACTGCCGAATAAGTATCAATAGAAGTCAAATCACTCGTTTCGCCAATTTCATGAGTTTAAGATAAAATTTGATAAGAAAAACTATTAAAACACCATTTGATAATAACTAGATGAGTATTAAAACTCATAATCTTTACTCAACGAATGCGTATTTAAAAATCTCTTTTTTAGAATTTTCAATTAAATTTACAACACTAGGAGCAATAACATGTCGAAATGGTGGTCAAAAGAAGTTAAGACATTCAATTTAATTACTATTTTTCAAGAAAAATTAACTTTGGCAAAGGTATTTTTACTCAAAACAGTTAAATTGTCGCTGTATTTTAATAAGTTAGTTTAGTTTTAATTTGATGAACCCATATTAAGAATGAAAAGCTAATTAAGTATGTGGCCGACTACTGGATAAATCATCCAAACTGCTTAGAACCAGTGGTCGGCCTACCATGGCCGACTATTGGAAATGCAGAAGAATTCTGTACCCAGTAGTCGGCCACCCCTTTAAAAAACAATCGAGTCTAACCAGGAATTGGCTCTTTCACTGAAACATTATGTTAGACATTCCATTAAGATAAAAATCACTCAAATCTACCGTAGAATTAAATTAATAAGCGTAATTGGCCATTTTAAGAAGACGTGTCCTCTTAGCTGAAAAATAATCAGAATCGCAATCTTGGATAACGGGCACACCATTCAAAATGAAATGACTCATTACTAATTCAAAAAAAGTACCCAAAACTTAACTGCCACTGGTTGATGATTGAGGATAGGTACATGAATGTGTGAATGCGCCATTTCTGATTTTGAATTAAAAATGTACTATTTATGAGGAGTTTTATGTCATTGTGGCCGACTACTGGAGCACTTACCCTATTAAAAATGCGAAGGTTGAAGTCTTTCATCCTTTTAACTTTGAATTCTTTCTTGCAGCGAATATTCGTAAAAATAAAAACTAATAAGGACAAATTGGAGCAAGAGTAGCGACTGTACTTCAAAAGTAGTTTGTAGTTGCTAAATTTTAAAAGAGTAGTTATAGATGTAGTTAACTCTTTTTATAACAAAGTAGTGGTAGTTATAGTTCGCTACAAAAGAAATGTAGTTTTGCCGACTACTGAATTAGACGCACTATGCACAGATTTCATCTCTGAATTTTTTTTAATCGACTAAAATTATAATAACAAAAAACATTTAAATAAAATTATAACCAACACTAACTTTTATTTTTAATTGAGAGGTGTTAACATTCCACAGGTTCACAGCACAGGTACCTTTCTCGCTCAGAGAAATAGCTTAAAAACTTATTCTTACATTTTGCTTCCGCATTCCTGCGCACAGAAATAACTTAGAAATTTGTATTAAAATAAAATAATATTACAAAATTTTCGTCTACACTTTTACGTGAATGGCTGAATACTCTGAAGGCAAAATTTTCAAATTATGTTAAGGAAGTAAAATACTAATAATTTCAACAGTTGCTGATGTGAAAAAAAAAGAAAAGAAAAAAACACATTAGAAAAGCTCAAAAAGTTAAACCTGTTGCTCTAAAATATCTATAAAAAAGACAAAAATATATAAATAAATGAATAAGAGTAACGAACTGCTCCTTTTAGCTTATGATTCATTAATACATAGACTGCTATGATACCTTTTAGAAGTTTTTTTTCATTATGTTTATATTGTGAAATGGGAAAAACAATAAAACTCATAACATGATTTATAGCGCGTTTGCTTAAGGAAACGATTTCATTGAAAAACAATTTCATTTGTCTTTGCATAAGAAGTAAAAGAAAATAAACAAATGAAGGTCTACTGTCTAAAATTTTTTCGCGCGACCTCCGCTGCATCTGCGCACGCACCAAGTCTCTTGCAGTGGTTGGAAAAACTACATATTTTTTGTAGCGAGCTACAACTACAACTACTTTCTTATAAATGTAGTTAACTACAGCTACAACTACTTTTTTTAAATGTAGCGAGCTACACTACTTTTGAAATGAATCGGCAGTTTGAAGAAGGGAACAAATCCAAAAAGTAGTTTTTTGGGAAATCGAAAAAAACCTTCTAAAATGCTGAATTATTTTTTTATTTTTTTCTGATTCATTTGTAGCATTATCTACCTTTAAAGTAATTGGATGTATTTTACATTTTGAGTTTATCTATTGTATGTAAGGATTTACGGGCCATCAAAGTCGTTGGATTTGTTCCCTTCTTCAAACTAATGCGATAGTATAGGGATTTTCAAGTAAAACAGCTTACAGGTATGATGTTTGTTTGAAAAAGTCCTTGTTTAATGAAAGATTATTGTAACTATTTAAAAAAATTGATTAGGACAACAAAATAATCAAAAAATATGTTTATTAAACATGGATGACATATTTGCGAACTTTCACTAAGAAATTTCAAAACTGAATTTTTTATAAAAAAAAAAAAAATAGGCAGGTTATGATAGAATTTGTTATCCAACCAAATGATAAAGATTCACGGCAACAGTGCTGCTAGTTGCTACTTCGCTACTTTAAAAAAAATTAAATAAATAAAAAGCATACACCGTTTGAGGATTGAACTAAAAAATTCGAAATGTGGTTTAGATTAAGGTAGATTGGGGGAAGATGCCGTTTTGGCGAAGATGCCATATCGTGTGTTTCACCCACAAGCATTAAAAAAAAAGTTTGTTTATTTATTTATTTATTTTAATTCTTTTTGCACCAATTTATCTTCTTAAGCCCTTTTTATACCATTTTTACGAATATTCGCATCGGGAAAGGATTCAACAGCTGAGAGGGCGAAAAACCTTCAAAAATTTAATTTCATGACAGCATAGTCAATTCAGGAAATGCTGGAAATTTATCAAACATTCATTATTTTTCTCTGCCAAGCTCCATTCAATGCGAATATTGGTGGAATATGAAAATTACGATATCAACCTAATCAATGATTTGCACCTGCCAGATTCGACCTTGTTTCTTTCTTTCCTTCTTTTTTTTTCTTTTTTATTTTTAAAGAAAAATTTAAAAGTAGTTTCCAGAAATCGCTACAAACTACTATTTTTTTGTATCGCGCTACTCACTACTCTACTTTTTTCAAAAAGTAGTGCGCTACACTACAAACTACTAAAAAATGTAGCTTCTACAGTAGTTTCTCTACTTGTAGCGCACTACTTCCGACCACTGGTCTCTTGTGATTTTCTGGAAATAGGGGGGGGGAGGGAACAACGAGGAAGTACTAAGCGAACAAAAGCTGAAGGCTTCGGGAAATGCGCATTCTAAACCTATCTCCCTTTTTTCAGATGGAAAAGCGTTCGTGGCTGCCAGGCGTACAATACACAAACAGACAGTATCTATTTATTTAGTTTTTATTTACTCATTTTCGAGAAGACGTGCCAGGAACTTTTTTTAATGGTAGAAAGAATCGCATTAATAATTGAAGGGCTTGGAAGATGAAGGGGCTATGTTACATTTAAAAAAAATAACACTCTGGACAATGGTAAGCAATGGATACAGGTAAGCAAATAAAACTTGGTACATCAAAAAGTAGATGTCATTAGACCAATTTCATACGCACACTAACGACAAAACCAGAAAACAAAAAAGCTGCAACAACTGCAACAATAAAACTTTGAACTTTAATTACTCGCAATTTCTGTTTTGTCACATAACCCCTTCATCTCCCAAGCCCTTCAATTCAAGTTAATGGATTTTCCACGCATTTATTAAGAATGATTATCTTTAATCCACTTTCTAGCGTGATATACATACATTGAACACAGAAACGATTTTTATCCTTTCCGAACACCCACATTGCACATTTGTATGAGAATTAGTTTCAAAAGAGTTCTCAGCGCATTTTAGTTTGTCTCTTTACTTTACCGTCTCTCCCGGCTATCATTCAAAGGTCAGAAACGAAATGAATTACGACGCGTGAAACATATAGGCAAATATATATAATTAAAGTAAATGGTAATTTAAAAGTTATCTTTACAATCCAAGAGTATATCTGCACGGAATGAGAGTAGAAATCAAGTGAACTGATTCGCGGAAAAAAGGCATTAGCCTTCTTCCGCGTATAATCAATCGACTAGATTTCTATTTTTTTTTCTTTTTTTTCGCACTAGGCGTCACAAAAACTTTTGCGCGAAATTAAATTAACGGCAATTACGAATGATGACGAGGGCAATACGCGAAACTAATTTCCAGAACTTGAAAAGAAGCCGCTTTCTAATCTATCTCGGTACATTTGCTTATGAAAAATCTCCCGGGTATGCTTGCAATTAACGTAGAGTTTTTCGATTTTTGCGTCTTTACTGATAGTCTAAGATCCGACTTAGGTTGGCCTACCCGCCTCGAGTTTCCTAATAAGTTATTCATAAAGATTTAGATTAACATATTCGTAACGCGATGGCATTTGGCTATCTAACCAAAAGTGATCGCGATTTGACGTTCCAGTAGTTGAGTAAAACTGCAGTTTTTCTGCAGGTATCTTTCAATTTTGTAAGAATCTGCAGGTTATTTGCAGCTTTTTGAAAATTGAAAGCAGATCTAAATCTCTCGTAAATAACACTTATTCGGCTCAAAACAACATTTTTGAAAGAAAATGGTTATGTGATTGAGAAATGATGTGCCTTTCTGAATTATGTGCTTTAAAAAAAACTGCGGAAGTTTTGCAGCTTTTGGCTAAATTTCTTCTCTAACCATTAATGCCTGACTTTTTTTTTACAAAGATATTTTGTATACTGGTTACAAACAGTGTTTAATGGACAGGAAAATAATAATAAAAAAATATTATGAAAAAATATTTTTTTTTATTAAGGAAAGAAAAATCGTCCCTTAAAAGTTACGATAGACCCCAGAGGGTACATACTTTTTTTACTAAATTTTTTTTGCGCCTACGACATAATATTTAAAAAGACATTTTATAAGAAGAAATAAAATCAGCAACTAACATAAACTGGGAAGCTGGGAATAACTTTGAAAACTTAGCTTTTTTTCTTGAGATTGTGAATGATGTAATTTTTGATAAACATCATATTAATACTGCTACTAAACACACTTTACAATGGTTATGTGCTGCAATCTGTTAATAACGAATTGAAACAATACCAAGGTACTAATTGAACACTATTATTTGGTTGAAACGTTCATTTTGGGGAAATTCAGACCCTTTTTTGGACTGTCCCTAAAAAGGGACGCTAGGCACTAATGGGTTAACTTGAAGATAACTGTAGAAAATTTGCAAAATGACTTCATTATAGAAATTTTAAAATCGCGATACCCCTATGAAAGGAGTGCTTTTGCTTAGTCAGCCTTATACCACCGTGTTTGTAATATTTTTAACTACATTTTTATATACAGTGCAATGCAAAAGTTGACAAAATGCAAATGTATGAATGAAAAGAAAACTATTCCGCGAAATGATTTCAAATTTCTACTGCAGGTAGACAATATGATCCCAAATACGTGTCTCCCAAATTTTAGCTCTAAATTTTATTTTTTACGTTCAACATTGTCAGTTTTAGCAAAAATTTAAATTAATGTGTTATGTTATTGACTTATTTACTTATTGCTTACACTAGCACCATTTTTTACCTATTTTCTGGGATTATCCGCGGTATTTATTTATCCACGGTTACCGTTCCACGCTATTCCGGGGACAATCAGGAGTTTCTGCATTTGCCAATTTTATTCAGAACCAGTCCTCAACTTGACTTCATATGACGTCAGACTTTGACAATGCAGTTGTTGATATAGACAAGAAGCCCAGTGCTCACGTTACAACAAGCAACAAAGACCTCAAGCCGTTTCTTTAGCTGTCATAGCTCAATCGAAAGGCGAATTCATGAACTGGATCTTTAATAAAAAGCGAAACCCCCTTCATGTTTGAGCACAATGGAAAAAATTATCGACTTCTCTTTAATTCCTTGATGTAGCTGACAGTGGGGAGTAGATGGGGAGGTCTCGCCACACCGGGTGGTAATTCTTTGGGTAAATAGCTCTGAGGCTCTGAGCTAAACCTCAATCTTGCCCTTCTTCAAGGTCGCCTGACCCACGAGAGGCCAATGGAGGAAGATCTACCCAGAGCTGAATTTTGGTCAATTAAGATGGCCAGGTAATTTTGTGGGTTGTTCCTGATGACTCTAGCTTGATGATTGGTTGCTTCTCGGATGATGAACTCGTGAAGATTTCGGTTTTTTTTATGAATTATTTTAGTTGACTAACGACTATGGACTCGAAGTCCTAATCGTGGCGAAAAACACGGATGGTTCTGAAAAGACGTATTTACTGGCGTGTCTTGAAGAGGATGTTTGATCAGGGTTCTTTTTCTTTCCCCCCCCCCCTTTCTTTTTTTTCTCTCTCTTTTTTTTTTCTTTTTCTTTAATCGGCGAGTAATGTAATGAATGACGGGCGTATGGGAGTATTTGTTTGAGATTGTAATTATTTCTCTCTCAAAAGATAATTAATTTTATAAGCTTTTGACAGGTGTGGAAAATAATGTGCTCGTTGACTTAATAGCTGTGGTGAATTTCGAAAAGCAATATGAATTACAAAAAGAAAAGATTAGTGAGGAAGTAATATTGAGAATCGGGAGTTGTACGGTCACTTTATGAAGTTACGTTTTTAAAAATATTCATAAGCAAGACTTGACGGCAAAACCCTTTCGCATTTTCATCGAAATGTTTTCTGGGCTCTGTTTCAGCTTTTATGACTTTGTGTTAATCCTGTACTTTCCGAGTATGGCTCAAAATGGAAGGCACATGAGCAAGTTACTAAATGTTATTTTTCTTTTCAAGCAATGATTAGAAAATTGTTTCTTCTTAGTAGTGAAGTGGAAATGGACGGAAGCTAAGAACACTCTCGATCAACTCAACTTTCGAACAAAAAAATTCAAAATCCGTCCATCCGTTTAAGCGCTGGAGTGCCACAGACAAATACACAGATCGACAGACACGTCAAACTTATAACCCCCTTCCTTGTTGCGTCGGGGGTTAAAACTGATGTTTCAAAAGCTCCTTTTCTACCAACTGCCAACCATGTTTTACTTTGAAGTAACCAAAAGGGTTTTGCATCAACTCACAAGACTTGAAGTTTCGTCCCACAACTATCCTGCAATCTGCAGATGAATTCCGCTTTCATTTCCTACTACGACTTGCAAGAACCTAAAAACTTGACTTATATCCAACTTTGCATATTTGGCTATTACATTAGATTTTCAAAAACATTGGATTTTCAAATTTGTAAAAATTCGGAATGTAAGAGAAATATAGGAGTCAAGCACCCATCAGCTCTCCACGCGAACAAAGCCGTGCTCTTTAGAACACAAATTGTCCATGAGTGTCAATCTGAAAGCTGGATGCTCCAAATAAGACCGTGAGGACCAATAAAGGCATCCCTCATTTTCAGACATAGTACAATAAAAGTCGCTAGGTCATGACTTCATCGCCATCAGCAAGCCTAACCAGTGCCGGATCTAGGAGGCAAATTTATCCTATTTTTGTTTTTTGTTTTTTTTTTTTCGTTGAAACTTGACATAAAAAATTGAAGGAAAATGAGTAAGGGTAGAAGTTTCAAAACCTACCCCTGCTCAGGAAAATCGGAGATCCGGCGCTGAGCTTAACTGATGATAAAGCATTATAACCAATAGTTTGCTATCATTAGGCAGAGTTATCTTTATTTTACTAAATATAAACTAGTTGAAGAAACAGAACCATTTTTAGTTTTCTTTCTTCACCGTAGTTTACAAAAATAAAATTAAGCTGTTTATAACTATTGAAGCCTAGTTTATGCAGCTGATGAATTTAGAAAGAAATAAGGCTTTTTATGCCGCCATTTTTTCCTTTGATCTCTTAATGTCGAAAAGTAGATTGTAGTTTAATAAGGCCACAGTTGTGGTCTAATAAGGACACTGGAGGATCGGGTGAAGGATGCTATCCTGTGTGCACGCAAATTGTGCGCTGGATTGACCAAAATACAGAAAATAATGAATTATTCATCAGTGCCCTGAATGTGGCGATTGAACTTTCTTCCTACCATTGAAGTAAATATGAAGTTTTTGATAATGTTTTTCAGTTTATCAAATATAGTTTAGCATGTTTTTGTACTTACAGAAAAGAGTTATTACTTTTTTAGTTTTGCAATTACTTTTGGAGACCCATGCTCCAAACAAGGTCAAACCGCTTTGCTTTCACTGACGAATATAATTGAAACTTAAATTTTCGCATGGAATCATTTCTTCTTGTCATTTTTAATGTCAGCTGTTGAATTTGCAAAAGTTGGAGTCAGTTGAATCAAAAATGAGCGAGACATTAATCCGTGAGCCTTACGGTGGCTTTTTTGACGCACTTACCTTATTTTTATTACCTGACTTCCCTGTTAATATGTATGTGCAGTGTGTGTGCGTATGTGTGTGTGTATCGAGTGCGTATGTGTGTGTGTATCGATAGATAGTATACTGCACAAAAAATATTGTTAATTAAATTATTATTGATATGAGCATACCTAGTCAAACATTATTTTGCTTTTGTTCTGTAGAAAATTTTATCTGCTATAATTACAATATGTTCCTTATGCCACGGAACGTAACTAAAGTAGAGAACTAGAACTGTCCGCAGCATGATAATGTTGATTACAAGATAAGTAGTTACATTAGAGCACTTAGTAATTATCTAAATTCTAATCATGGATCTCTAAATAGCTCTCCGTAACATAGACAAGTAATATTACCTACAAAAAGCGGGTTCTTGAAGTACCTCATTAATTATTAATCATGCTATTTGGAAATCAGGAGGCCTCTATTTCAATGATAAATGATGTGCAGACAAGTCCCTTATTATTTTCTTCGAGGCACATCTTAAGTCTGTGCTCCACGACATCTAACTTTCAGGCAGTTTCTGGTGATGGGTGGACTTCGCCGTTTTCCATTTTTCATGTTTTTGTCTTTGTGTTTGCTAACATTTTGCGGCACTAGCAGTTAGTTCATTAAGAAGATATTGGCAGGGTTGGTTCTATAGAAAGGCAGAGTGGGTGGGCACCGGTATCTTAGGGGCTATCATAATAGAAATAAGTAAATATGAGAGTAACATGAAAAGTTAAGTGCAGGGTCTGATTACCGCAACAGACCTTTTTGAGGGGCCTCAGTTTTTTCCAAAACTTCTGCATAGCGTTAAAGAGTCGTGTATTTTTAAGAAATAATTTTAAAAAGTATTAATTTATTAATTGGAAAAAATAACTTTTGATACTTTAATATTATTTTTAGTAGTTCTATATGGTGAGAAAGCTTTATTCCTTGAGAATTTCATGCAAAGCGAAGAAACTACATATTAGTTTTTTTTCAATAGAGGTTTGGTAAATGGCACAATATCTTTTGAATATTTGTGTGTTGGAGGGGTGGGGGCAATGTACGCTTCAATATTTAACTTAGATATGAAAGTATTAATCTTTAAAATGGATATAAAAAAAGTGGCAGTGCTATAGGCATGATCAAACTGAGATGCAGGGCCCCGCGGCGCTACATAACCTACAAAGATACTGCAAGGTCCAGTAAAAACACTGCGAAAAATTTAAACAACGAGATTAACTTAAATTCATAGAATAAAGCCACCCCCCCCCCACAAAAAAAATATAATATTGTGGACCTTGGGCCCCACTTTTAGTTAGTCGGAAGCTGGTAATGTAAATAAAATACGAATTGTGTATAAAATACTCCTGACAATTTGTGGCATATTTTCGATGATATTTCATTTCCTCATACTTTAGCATAAATAAATTGCAGTTATTTTTCATTTAAATTAATTTACGTTCTGAAAAAAATACTTCAATTTGATATAATTGTCAAATACTAGCATTGGCTCAGGGTTTCGCTGCCGGAAAAAAAATTAACGACTCCGGCTCCAACTTTGACCTTCAGGGAGTTTTAAAGCCTTCGACTCCGACTTTTTTCCCCCGAAATCAGACTGACTCCGATTCCAACTCCACAGCCCTGCACTGGCGAACCTAGGCAGCAATAGTGACTGCTACTCCACTCCTTTACCGATAAACAGATATGATATCCTCTGTCATGTTGTAACCTTCATTGAATGCTTCTTGTTCCATTTTTTATTAGACATGGTTTAACCCTGTATGTCCCAAATTATGATATTTTTATAAAACTTGAGCAACATATTTTTTTAATGCTCAATTTAACTGTTAACTCAATTAACAGACACACAAAAATTGAGATTCATTTACAATAATTATTTTTATTGTAAAACTGAACGTACGCTAAATTGTTCACCCATATCCATGTGGAACAAGACGTTTATATCTTGCTGCCATCTACTGATCATTGGAAGAAGGTTTACATCAAAGAACTTTTAAGTCCCAATGGAATTCATGGAAGATTTTTAATTTTATTTGACTTTATATTAATTGGGACTTAGAAGTCCTGACGGAGCATAAAGGGTTAAACTGTTTCCTGAATGCTTTAATCTCCTTTATTGAATATTAGTTTCCTGTTTTCTTAAACCCCTCTCTTAAATATTTCTGACCATACGGATTCGAAGAAAAAGACATATCGAATAAGTTTTACCCTACTTTTAAACGTAGAAAAATTTACTTAGAGGAGAGGGAAGAAGAAAAAGCATAAATTCCCAAATCAGTCTTTGAAAAGTTATGGGCAGGACCCAAAGTTTTTAGGGACCCGAAGTCCCTAAAAATTCTAAAAATCCCTGAAAAAATGCCTTTGAAATAGCAAAAAATGTTCGTGAAAGTATAAACTGCTTTTAAACTAAAGGTATTTCTCTTATATTTAACGTGATTTTCCACATGAAATATTATTGCTTTTAAATGAAAAATGATCAAATAAGCTTTGGGCTGAAATATATTGGAAGTTAAAAACCAACGTAAATAAAGCACAAATTAGGTAGAAAGTTTTGTGCTTTATTTACGTTGGTTTTTAACTTCAATTATATCATTGCTTTACTAAATTTATATTTAATTGTCTTAAAATATTTATAATAAAATACATCGTGCTGCATTAATAATAATAATTCGAAATAAGTGATAAATGCTAAAACAACAAAATACCTAAGGGAAGAAGCTGAAGGGTGGGGGAGCCACCCACACCAGTGAACAATGAGGAAGAAAGGACAAGAGAGAAATCGTATCTTCCAGAACGAAATAGTTCCAGTGTTCTAAAAAGGGGGGAAGAGCCTCTCTTCACACTCTCCCACGAAGTCACCGGAAGTTATTTTCTGTGCCCTTTTGTTAGCAACAGCTCCTCCCAATGATGGACAATGTAAATCCTTTTCCAGAGAATTGAACAGTGCAACTCAGTTGAAATGATAGCAAGCTTTAACAATGAGTCATTTCTTCTGGGAAATTCTTGTTGGATGCAGCTCTACGGAAAGATGGCGTGAAGCAGAGAAGATCTGAGATGCGTTTCGGGAATGTCGGATGGAAGGTCCAAAGCCAAAAGGTCCACGAACAGAAGATTCACGTCCAAAAGATCCGCGGGATAGAAGGGGTCAAAGGGGACAGGTTGTAGAAGATATTGAGAGTTACTATATAAAAGGCAAAATAAATTTTGTAAAAAATTATCCTATGCAAAAGAATCACTAAATATTAAAATTATCTCCTCAAATGTTTAAAATTCCTTAACATTTTTAAAAAATGCATTTTAATGAAAAAATATCCTAAAATGTTTTGAAAAAATGTCTTTAAATGAAATAAGTGCTTGAAAAATTTAATAAACGCATTTAAATGAAAAAATATCCAAAAATGTAAAAATAGCCCAAAATGTAATCAATTTTGATAAGATAATTTAATCTCATTGTATCCTAGTCAATCGAGCGCAAACAATGAGAGATCAGTTGCGTTTACTGTCAAGTGCGTTTGCAACTCTATAGCATTTTCTTCTCTGATGTTACCATTTAAGTTGTTCCTACGCATGTCGAGTCCTCTCCTAAGTTCCTAAAATTTCCACGCTGAACCTTGATTAACCCCATAACATACACTAGGTGGCCAAAAGTATCCGGACACTTTCGAAAATTCACATTTTTACATATAGCTCGAAAAATAAGTGATCAATTATTCTTTAACTTTAGTCATACAAAATATAGGCTTCACCGAACATTTCCGAGTTGAAATTAAATTACCCTTGCATTTGGGGGACGACAAGAAGCGGGGTGGAAAGTAAAACCGCTTTTTGACCATAAATCTTCGAAAATAGCTCGAAATAAGCTATAAATTTCAGTAATTAATTCGCATACTAGGTATAATTACTGTACAAATTTTTATGAACGTACCACTCTTACTTCCGAAGATATGAAACATTTTTTAAAAAACGGCAATTTTATTTGAAGGGTTTTTGCTCATAACACGCAGAGTTTTTGATCAAACCTTATCAACACTTCAAGAAAGATGACAAAATACAAGAGAAAAAACATACTAAAACGGTAAATAAAAATATTAAAAATCCGATGAGATATGAACGTTAAAAGGAAATAATTTTTCACGGCGCATGCGCGAACGACAGAAATTTATAACTACAAAAATATTGTAGCCTGGTTTATACTGCATCTTATAAAAAAAGTTTCAGTTGAATATCGTAAAAGTTGAAAAAGATATCAGCGATCTAGTGAGCTGTAATTCATTCATTCGCAGACAATACATAAATGGCAAGGGGTTCTCCACAAATAGTGTGGTAACAATTGAGCATTTTCTTCAATGTTAAATTGTATACAGTTTGAAAATTTATATTCGGCATAGAAGTCACATTTCGCCTATTCGGCCAAAAAGACCTTATACGTAGGTGGCCAAAAGTATCCGGACACCCCCTGAAACGTTGGTTTTGAACGATGACGCAATAACCTTTAATTTAAAAATAGCTCTTTGTGGACAGACCCTCACTTTTTATGTATTGTCTGCGAATGAATGAAATACAGCTCACTAGATCGCTGATATCTTTTTCAATTTTCATGATATTCAACTGAAACTTTTTTTATAAGATGAAGTATAAATCAGAGTACAATATTTTTGTAGTTATAAATTTCTGTCGTTCGCGCATGCGGCGTGAAAAAATAATTCCTTTTAACGTTCATATCTCATCGGATTTTTAATATTTTTATTTACCGTTTTAGTATGTTCTTTCTCTTGTATTTTGTCATTTTTCCTGAAGTTTTGATAAGGTTTGATAAAAAACTCTGCGTGTTATGAGCAAAAACCCTTCAAATAAAATTGCCATTTTTTAAAAAATGTTTCATATCTTCGGAAGTAAGAGTGGTACGTTCATAAAAATTTGTACAGTAATTATACATAGTATACTAATTAATTACTGAAATTTATAGCTTATTCCGAGCTATTTTCGAAGAGTTAAGGTCAAAAAGCGGTTTTTCTTCCGATCCCCCTTCTTGTCGTCCCCTAATGCAAGGGTAATTTAATTTCAACTTGGAAATGTTCGGTGAAGCCTATATTTTGTATGGCTAAAGTTAAAGAACAATTGATCACTTATTTCTCGAGCTATATGTAAAAATGTGAATTTTTGAAAGTGTCCGGATACTTTTGCCACCTAGTGTATCTTAATACAACACACCTTACGATTTTGATTCAGTTGATGATCTATGCATCTGCTTAGTTCAGGAAGTTCAGACAATGATCTATACAAGTATACCAGCTTATTACCTATCTGCAAGATACATAATGCTGTATTGAAACGTACACTTGAAGTAGAGCTGTTTTCTCTATACTGTTTGCTGGTACTTAGAGCCTGAAAAACCATTAAGTCCAACTTATTGTGGAGTACTACAATTTATAGACCAATATTTTCCAGAAAGAGGTATGTGCAATAAATTCAGCAGCATCTGCGAAGAAAATACGTATAGCACAAAGAAATTCTCATTAACACTTAGGTTTCGTCTAGGATGAAATAATAGCTACGCAGTCTAAGTGAAATAATGGTTGACTATTGCTTGTTGCTTGATGGAACACTTCGTACACCTAGGACAAAACTGTCACAACTCAAAAACAGAAAAATTTAAGACATGGAAAAGAAATTGATATTTTAAAGCAATTGGTTATGGTGCAGTTTAGTTTATACTCTATAGTACATTAGATTTGAACATTTTGGTCCCCTTGCTTTCATAATGCTTTCAAAATAACCGTTTCTCTTTGACTTTTAAATTATGGCTTCGGGAACATCCCCGAACATTCAGAATTTTGACTTTTTAAGTTGTGACAGTATTTTTATAGGTATGCGACTCGGTGTGCCGCAGACTGCTAACAAAAAGCTACGCGATTGTAACTCCCCAGCACTTTCATCAATTGTACACTTTTCCAGGGGGCCCTGCAGATGCGTGGGGCCTACTGTCCTGAAATTTCTAAATCGGGCCTTGCTGGTCTCGATAATAGATTCCTCAGTTCCAAGCCTCAAAACAGCTCCATCTATTTGAAGGTAGGCACCGCGGGGGGGTCAGATCGTAAAACTTCCTCTCTCTGAAAAGTGGCAGAGCCCCCCGTCGACACATCCACCGCTATTCCGCGCTATTCCTCACGTCTCAGGTCTTGACCCCACAGGAAACGAGATAAGAATTCAGATAGCTCCCTCCCCGACGCTTTACCCCCAACTCTCGAAAATGACACTCGTCATGGGGGCTCGTGCATGCGTTGATCGGTTATCCCCGAAGTGTATATGGAAAAGGAAAAAGGTAGGTCAGAGATAGGTAAACAAACAGCGGGCGGTCGTCACGTGGTATAGTACGGGCTGTGACGTTGAAGTGGAGTCTGCTCAATGCGTAGTGGGGTAAGAGCAGTGGCGTAGCGATACATTTTTCGTGTTCGGGGCAGGGGCGCCCCGATGGGACTTTTAAGTCAATTCATAGGCGGCTACGGGGGAATTTAACCGTCTATCTACTCATCCAAGAGCGCCCCGATGGGAGGGCACTGTGACCTCCCAATAATTTCATTATTCGGCACATTTTGGTTGACCATTCGGTAATTTGAAGACACTATTAAAACATTGAGTTTATTAGTTCTTTTCAGTTTTTAGAATTGTTTTTTAAAATATGCCTAATGCTTTTCTCACTGAATGTTATGTATGTACGACATGTATGCATGCTTTTATTTTATCATTAGGTAAAATTGGAATTTTATTCGGCAATTGATAATTCCCTCCCCCCCCCCCCAACAATTTTGGTTCGGGGCGCCCCTGGGCGTAGCGATCAATTTTTCGTGCTCGGGGGGGGGGGGGTATTTTCGAAATTGAAGGATTAAAAAGTTATTTTTAGACTGTGTTTGGTAGCGTCGGGGGAAGTGAAAGGATTCGGATACATTTTTGACATCTCAGCTCTAAAAACGCAATTTTCAATTTTCTTTGGTGATTGTCCGGGTAGAGAGGAGGTTTAGGAACCCGCTCCCCTAAAAATACATTTTAAATCTACCCTTGGAGGCTTTAGGTAAGAAAGAGATGAGGGGGGGGGGGACCTTACAGAAAGTTGTTTGAAACTAAGTCCAAAAACTAAGTAAATAACAGCAGTACAAATTAGATAATTCCTTCGTTTCAGATAGGTTGGAGTCGGAGAGAGGAGGGTTTTCAACAAATGAACTTTGGACATAGCTCATGAAAAAAGACAAATGACTCAAAGATGTACAGAAAATTAGTCGTTTTGTCCCTTTTTTTTAACATATTTTTCTGCTTTAATGGGCATCTATGTTTTAAATTTCGCTTTAAAACTGATATTTTCGACGTAGATAAGGAATCAAACAGTAAACAATAGGACGGGCTCACCAATATAGTTCGTTTTACAGTAGTACTTGGTTTTAAGCGTGCTCGTGCTAACGAGGTTCGACTGCACCACTCTGATTCCAAGCCGGGAAGCTAGTTTTTAACTAGGCTGACATGGCCTCTCGTCGACCTGGTTAAGAACAAAGGAGCAATACCCTACAAAAAAGGTAGCTTCGCTCCAAGAAATCAACTGGCTTTGATGATATTTTATATGTCAGTGCCCAGGGCAAATACCACGTATGGCGATGAATTTTTTTAATCGGGTAAACATTTACTTCATTTTTTTTCTTTAAAAACAAATGAATAGGAGAAAAAATCAATTTGCCCAAACCCCTCATTCCTCCAAAAAATGATATTTGCTCCAAAAAAGCAACAGTTGAAAAACGCGATTATTGCAAAATTCGCAACGGATCATCCGTTCTTCACGTTCACGGCGAAGATACACCACCAGAGAGCGAGCATTGGTACAATATTCGCAACGGATCATCCGTTCTTCACGTTCACAGCGAAGATACACCACCAGAGAGCGAGCATTGGAGACAATCTAAGCGAAAGAAGCGCGCGTTTTGCTCTTCATTACACCATTATAAATCATATAGAATAAACAGCCATATAATCACGATTCAGCGACGACAAGCCGCTCGTTCTTCTTCTAATAAAAAGAAGAAATAATTATCGCCACGCACGTGGACCTCAAAGGAAAATGTTAACGAGAGGAAGAAAGAGAAGAAAAAAGAAAGAAAAGGACATGTATGCCCCATTCGCACGCGATGTTAAGGCGATAGCTGTATTTTCATGGTCCATTTAAATTTCTCACTCGTTTTTTCTCTTCTTCTTCCGTTCCTACTTAAAGAGGTGATAAACGACGATAATGTGAAAGCTCAGTTATGCACACTAGTGTTGTAACTTTTGATTATGGATTCAATAGACTTTGTTTATTGCGTCCGCGACTTGGTGTCTCTGTCCGTTATTCTCTGGAAATGCTTCCATCTTCCGTTTATGTGCATGGAAACTTACCATCATAAGATTTAGTGAAGTAGAGTTATTTTTAGCACTAGAATTACAGTATTCTTGCCAGCAAGTAGTTTCTGATCACGTTCATTTCATTTTGATCGTTGAGTTTTTTTATTTTATTTAACTGAAGAGGAAACTTCTTTTGGCGAGTAGGGCTTTGAGAGGGGGAAGAAACAATTAACATTTAAGGTTCTAAACAACCTAAAATACTTTTTTGAAAATATAGCTAGATAACTGTTTGTTAAAGCAAATAAGTTGTCACAGCAAACGTTTATTTTGACGTGTCCTTAATAAACACTAGGGAAAGATTGGGTGCCATTGCCTCGAGAGACTGGACATCTTTATTTCATATTCGTCTCAGACAACATAAGATTTACAACACAAAGGGAAGGAAATAACACCCAGGGCATCGGTGGAAATCGAACCCACGTCCTCCGGCTTATGAAGCTAATCTCTTACTACTAATATCTCATATAGGTACATATACCCCATGGTACATGAAAGTTCGTCCGTGTATCTTGAAGCAATGGTTTTTGAAAAAATAACCATAACTGAGAAAAAGTAAACAAATGTATGGTGCTAAATTTTTCTCGTCAAGTTAAAAGTATTTTTTTTTCCTTTAAAAAAAGAAAAAGTATTTCAACTTAAACAACAGGAAAAAAAGAAGAAAGAAAGAGGAAAGTCGTTGAAAACTGGTTCTGTCTGCCTAAAATTATTCATCGTATTCAGCGTTATAAGAAAGTTAGGATATTTCTTAAGTGGAAATTATTTTCTGTTTAAAAGTGCACTAAGAAAGGAAGGTTTGCTGCGAAAGATCTTCCATCACAAAAACAAGGTAATTTTACCTGACTTTGTCTTATGTCACTGCACGTTGAATACCATTATGGCAATCAAGAGGGATTTTTTTGACAGTTTTTTTCCACTACTCATCTCTTCAGTGTCTATCGTAAAATAAACAGAAAATACAGTAGAAAACCAATTATCCGGAGTGTTCGGGACCATCGCTATCCCGGATATTTGAATTTCCCGGTTTTCTGGATCGCGAAAAAGCGATATTTGCCAAATGTCTATAAAACCCAAATTACAATAACGAATAGTAGTGCATCTTAAAATAAGGAGAAAACGGTCCAGAAATGCTTATAAATATCGAAGTATTAAAAAAATACTAGTGAAAGCATAATTTTAAGAACCTAAAAATCGGAAAAAAGTTGCTGGTTTTCTGGTTTCCCGGTTTTTGGTTCCCAGATAAAAGGTTCTGTACTCGGTTAATATTACATGTCAATGCTGATTATAAATGTGTATGTGTGATAGAAAAGATAATCGCCATTTAAAATTTTAAAGCTAATGTTTATTGCTACAAGAGAGTGGTTCCCAACATTTTACGCGTCACGACCCCTTTTTCAAATAATAAATAACCCGCGACCCCATGTGCGTGAAGAAATCGAAATTATAGCTAATATAATTTAGAAAACATATTTCCATACATTCAAAACTCTTGTATTTAAATGATTTTCCGATTTACCGTACATAGGGTTAAGTGCAAGAACAGAAAATTAGTATTTTTAAATTTATTAAAAGTAAAGCGTAATAAACTGTTATGTAAATAAGAAAAGGCTTGACAACTTTTGGGCAGAAAAACAAAGTATAATCAATTATAAAATTAATCGCAATTATCATTTTAACAAACGTAAATTAAACGTGTGTGTGTGTGTGTGCTCTCTTTTGTGTAACGGGTTTAAAGCTGCGTAATATTATGCATTTTAAAAGTAAGAATAATGTGGCGACCCCATAAGAAACGCTTCCCAACCCCATTTCGGGTCTCTACTCGCAGGTTGGGAACCACTGCTGTAAGAAGACAGCCATCGACAGAATTTTATTATTGGCATTTTATTTTGGACTGTTCTTACTCAAACAGTCGGTTGTTCTCAGATAACGTTAAATTTCGGTTCAAAACAAAAATTGCCTTAATGTCCAGTTTTTTAAACGAATTTTATTTTGCCTTGATTGGAGATTACATCTTTAATTAGTTGATTAATTTTGTCATGAAGAGTTGTACTGAGAAAAGGGACAATAATATTTATGAACATAGAAATGACAGTTTCAATGTATAGAAATTACTGATGCCCAGATAATTATAGGTATTTTTTATTTATAAACAACTATTATTTGTTCAACAGATAAATTCTATATAGTAAAATGAAATACTAAACTTTAAAGCTATTCTTACTGGGTTATAATTTTTAAATTTATTTTCTAGGATTTGCATTTTAAGCAATATTGAAGCATTGTCAGTAGTGCGAAAAAAAATCCTTCAAATAAATACAAGTTGAAAGGGTATTTGAAAATAAAGTATGACAGTATATAAAAGACTTAAATGTAAATAAAAGCTATTCGAAGATCAGTTCAGGAACATTGCAAATTTTTATTCCACCTTGGAAAACTAAATAGTAATTTGATAAAATCATTTTCATAATTGTATAAAAAACATAAAACTGCTTAAGCAAAAGAAATCAGAAATAGGAATTTCTTCCTTCCCTTTTATGACCCCCCCCCCTCCCCACAAGCGCACCCAAGAAAAAAAATACGACAAAAATTTTAATAATACCACAAATAAAATTTATTTGAATAAAAATGACGGCAATTTAAGTTGAGAATAGTTATGAAAATGCAAATAAAGTTCAACACTTTGTTATGACCACGTCCTTCGACAATATTTCCGCGTTTTCATAACTCTTTGGTAATGCCATTTTTAATGATAAGTATATTTAGGGCAACAGCAATTGAAATCTAATACCAGTATTTATTTTTAAACCCAAAGCTCTTTATAAATCACTCTGATAATTTGAATGTGTTCAATTTATGTTTCAGAAATAGCAACCCTCTTACCAAGGGTATTATTACTGAATATAAAAATGACTAATGAATGCACTGACGTGAATGTTGGAATCAAAACAGCAAAATGAACTTACCTCGATTAAAGTTAGACTTCTTTGTTTACAAGAACTTGCAGTTCAGTGTTGCCAACAATTTGAGAAATGCATTGAGCTATAACCACTAAGAGCTCAATAGAGGAATGTAACAGGTGCTAAAATATAGTGGAGAAGTAAAGGGGAAGAAAAAACTTTCCAAATCTTGACAATAAAAATTTCGTCCTAGGACGAATTGTAAGAAAAAATAAGAAATGGCTGAATTTCCAAATAGAGTGAAAATATAGAAATTAAATATACGCAGTTAACTATTATCTTTGTTTTGACCCTTACACTGCGTGGCCCGCGATTTTCACGGTCAACGTAACAATTTAAAATTTTCTCTTCCAGCGTTTTCCACGTACACGTACACGTGTTTTCAAAACTTTATTCCACTATTTTGTCTCAACTGTCGGTAAATGCATATTTTGAGGTATTTAGATCGTCCATTTTGCTAGCCACGATCCTATTAATTCTATCAAGTGTTTTCCCGAAAGTGTGTTCGTTGTTTGTTGCACAAAAAATAAATGACAATCTATTTTTTTCACGCTTATGCGCGGCTCAAAATGAGCCTTCATTTGTTTCTTTCCGTTGCAACACTCAGCGTACTTCTAGCGATTAGCTCACTTCAAGCGTTTAGGCATCCGTCGTCATTCGACAGTTTCGTTGTCTACGTTATTTGCTCACTCGCATCTAGCGTTGGATATTCACATATTTTATTGGGATAAAACGTTTATAACGCAAAAAAATGTGGCGGAAAATGAGTCTTTAATTGCTTCTTTCCATCGGCTAAGATCGGCTTATATACAAAGCTCGATCAAGTGTCTAGGCGTCCATCGTCACTTTCGATGAGCCTTTATTTGTTTCTATCGTTGGCAACGATTACTGTCTGTTTGCGCATTGTGCGCCTGGCAGCCACGAACGCTTCCATTTGAAAAGGGGGTGATAGGTTTAGGGTGAGCACTTCCCGATGCCTTCAGTTTTTGTTCGCTTGCTACTTCCTCGTTGCATTTCCCCTCTATTTCGAGAAAGTCAGAAGAGACTTGGCGCGTGCGCAGATACGACGGAGGTCTCGCGAAAAAATGTCAGACAGTAGCTTATTTACGATGGCTGATTATGTTCTTGCCTACTCGCTTTTGTGTGTGATGTAGGTTATGCTTCATAATATAATGTACAAGTTGCATGTAAAAGTAATTGTCCCTTTTAAATGTATGAAAATCAAAAATGTTTCTTTAAATATTCATAATATATGAGAGAGAAAATACGCTTTTTTAAATACAAATAAAACTAGACAAATATTGTGGTGGCCGGTGAGTGAGCGTAGCGAGCTCGGATTGCGAAGCAATATACGAAGGAACTGCGTAAGCAGTTCCGGCGTTGGCGAACGTAAGCAAACAGGGGGCGGCAGCCCCCTAGTTTAATTAAAGTTGCATTTAAATCAATCCTTAATTCGTTTTTTCAAAATTTTGAAGTTGTGTCACTTCTCACTTCTGTTTGCTGGACTGCTTTATCTATACTCAGAGTCAGACAAAAGTAAGTCCATTTCCGTTATTTTTCAGGAAAGTTCGAAAACGTTTGTTGGATGCTTGCAAAGATAGTGGTGGCTCGCGCTTTTTTAATGCAGCTAAATAATTGCTGCTAAAAAGAATTTATTTCATAGGAAAACGTTCTCACTGGTCAATGTGGAGTAAGATTCTGCATACAATGCAGTAATAAAGTGAAAATCGCCATTTTTGACTTTGGTAGTCTGGCTCTGAGGTACAGATATGCTGTTGAAAATTGACAAAATTGTGCAACTGAAAACTCGACGAAAAGTTTTCCCGCGTGTTTTTTATAGCAATTTTCCTTCTTAGCGAACTGAATGGAATTCGCAATCGAAATCATTATGGAAAATGACAAGTTGATAAGAAACGCATCGTGTGTGTCGCCCTTCACAAAGGAATCTTTCGCTGATAAATACATTAATTCAGGAAATAGTTCGATCTGTTGTTCGTGGTCCTTATCTGAGAACTGATTTTCAGTGTAACTGAGATTTGCCGCGCAGTGGCGGTTCACTTTGAACGTTAGAGATGAGCGAATACTTGACCTATGCGATCGCCGAGGTGAGCTTATCACCTTCTAAAAGAAGCGATGGGAAAAAAAATCAGTGCTTTTTCTTTCGATTTATGAGATGTATCAGCGTTTTGAAGAGTTGAAGAGCAATAGGGTGGCTGATGGTGGTGCCAAGGAAGATCTGAAAAGGATTTTCAAGCAAATTTAAATTTTATTTTGTTCCTTATCTTATCGGAACTGTTTGTTTGGACATTTTATTTTCGTTTGCTGCTTGAGATTTACGAGTTTTACACTTGCGTCTGAGAATGGGCATGAAGCTATGTATATACTGCCGTATTAAGCGCAGGGGCGGATACAAAGGAGGGGCGATGGGGGCGATCGCCCTTCCCTTGAGGGACTCTTCTCCAGCAGTTTTTCGACTTTTAAGTTCAAAAATGGCAATTTTAGATGATCATCGATGATACTATGAGGAGTGGTTGGGATTCGGGGCTCTGATCTGGAATTTTTCCGAAATTGAAGACCCGAAACATTTGTAACAAACATGTGTTAACCAGGATATGTGGTAAAAAAAAGGGGGCAAGTAGAAAACAAAAACCAATCGCCCCTCCCTTAGAACATTTCTGGATCCGCCCTTGGTTAAGCGCCAATGTCGTATCTGCACTTTTTGTCAAAATTGAGTTACGTTTCACCACGTAATTCTTTGTTACATATTTCACCTAAATACAAAGTTTTGTGGTCATTTGTCCAAGGGAAATATTTAAAAAAAATATCTGAAAAAGTTTCATCTGAATCAAATACATTGAGAAGCAAAACTTTAAACTGCAATTTCTCCTTTTGAAGTCGTCTGCAGATACGACTTTTGTGCTTAGCACGGTAGTATACATAAATATCTGATGCTGCGTTTTCCTTCGAAGCTTTACAAACACGATTTAGGTGTAATTATACAGAGTTATTATATATCTCAATTTAATATATAAATGTTATTGTTGTCCTCTGCCAGTTAGGCTGGCAATTTGGGGTGCGCTGAATCACTTTTATAACTGTACCGTCATTTGGTGTTAAGTCAGACTTCCACAGTACACACGTGCTATAAAGACCCGTTTATAGGGTAGGCAACCATTCACTTCAGAACAACACATTCACACAAGGACAGGAGAGAGAGAGAGAGAGAGAGAGTACATACATGTCCGAGCCGGGATTCGAACCCAGAACCTCCCCATCGCATTTAGAGTTCTTTGACCCCTAAACAAGGTGGACGACGTGTAAGAAATGTTGGATAGTTCATTTAAAATAAAGCCGCGTTCAGCGAATAGATCTGCAAGTGCTCTGGTGCATATTTATTTCCATAAATGCTAGGAAGTACTAAATCAACCCAGGAAGGATGTGGAATTTAGAGAAGTAATCCTGAAAAGTCAAGAAAACGGAACCGAGCGATTAGATAAGAAAACCTTACCAGTGAAACTTTCAATTAGATTATTTTTTCGGATTGTCCTCGGAAAACTCGGATTATCCAAAAAAATCCCTAAGCGTTAGTAACTTTACACTTTTTGCGGGACGTAATGATGTAAAACTGTTATTTTCAAGTAAGTTTGTTTAAGCTTTTGATAAGTCAAACAATGTAATGCTTCTTTTAGCTTTTGAATAAGTGAAATTCGTGGAAAGGGGGAAATGCCAATTACTGTTTGCGTCAATGAATATAGTGAAGGTCTTTTTATCTCTTAAGTGTGCTTCTTGTTTTTTCTTTGTTTTTACTCTGTGATGACTGCCGTTTTAACAAAACCAAAAGGGTCTTCCTATCAAGGATCATTCCATGTCAAGTGATCCAACGTTTTTTACCTTACATTTTTGTATTTCTTTCAACTTTGGCTCATCAATTGTACCCTTTGAGGTAATCAAAAATCTCAATTTTTGGATTTTTATCTCTATTATTTTTTCATTTATGAGACTTTGAACTTTGGCAAAACCCTCGTTTTTCCATGGATAAGGGAACATAAAAGGGACCATAACTCGGCACCAAATATAGATAGAACAATTTGGTAAATGGCTTTTTAAAGTACGTGAGTTGCTGCTTAATCTGATATGCAACATGACTAATTTGATAAACATTTTCTTTTTCAAAAAATGAAATTTAAATTTCAAATTTCAATTTCTCGAAAAACATATAATGATTTTTTTTGAAAAAATTCTCAAAAATTCTTGTGTATTTTATCTATGTTTGTACAAAGTTTTAGATTGGGATCTCAATGGGATCATATTTTTTTGAATTTTTGAATAAAACTGTATAGGAAAAAAATGATATTTTTTAGATTATATTTATTTAAATACTAAGTTCTCTTGCTTGTGATGGTCTAAAAAGTAGTAAACAAGCATGAATATGTTTAAAGTGAGCTGGCATGAGCTTGTAGATTTGTCAGGTTCACCCCCTCCCCCATTCCTCCCCCGCACAACCATTCTTTTTTAATTCAAAACTGTTCAAAATGTTAAAAAAAAACCCTTTGACACAAAATGAATAGTAAACTTATTTAAAGTTGGTAAATGGGTTTCCTTATAACTAGACGAAGTATCCCCCTCCTCCACCCAAATATACTGTTAACGCTGTACTATTATGACGTCTAACCTGGGGATTGAATTGACTATTATTTTTATTCTAGGTAAGTGAGCTAGCATTAACTTGTAGATTGATCAGCTCCCCCTCCCTTCTTTCCTGACCCAACCATTTTTCCCCCAAACTGTTTAAAATTCTAAAAAAAACCCTCTTTGCAACAAAATGAACAGTAAACTTATTTAAAGTTGGTAAATGGGCTTCCTTATAACAAGGCAAATATACCATTAACGCTATACTAATATGAGGTCTTACCTGGGGATTGATTTGAGGGTTATTTTCACCCTAGGTATATATTGTTTTTCAGACGAAGTGTTTCTTTTTCAATCCGACTTTCACAAAGTGTACTTCCATTCAATATCTGAATTTAAACTTATGATTCATTTCATCCCCTCCCCCAGCACTAATCTTCAATTTTGAAGGGAGGAAATAAATGGGTCGCCCCAAGATCATAGCAAACAGCAAAATAGCACTGTTTCCCCTTGTTCTCATAATGTTTTCCCATTATTTTCACACAAAACTGAAAAGAAATCAAAGTATCAGGTTATATGTCAGTCCCCATCACTGCCTTTCCTTTCTCTTATTGGACAAAGCTCATGAGCTAATAGGAAAGAGTAACAAACAGAACAAAATGAAACACTACCAGACATCAGTAGATACAAAGGCTTTAAAATAGGGTTAGGCGGGATGATAAAAAAATAAAAGTTTGGAGCGGGAAGGCAGGAAAAGGGGAGGAGCAATCTGTACAGAAGTTAAACAACATGAGAGGTTGTGATCAAAAAAGCAGTGTTTGTTGTATATAGATATATCTTGATGCATTACTGTCCTTTACAACAAAATGAAAAAGAACACAAACAATTTAAAAAATTAAATAACAGCTGCACACTAGATAATGTGGAAAGATAGTTATGGGGACACAGACATTTGATCTGATATTGCGATTTATTTTCAGTTTTGTGAGAAAAGAATAGAAAAAACTATGAGAACAAGGAGAAACAGTGCTATTTTGCTGTTTGCTATGATCTTGGATCGACCCATTTATTTCCTCCCTTCAAAATTAAAGATTGGTGCTGGGGTAGAAGATGAAATGAATCAAAGTTAAATTTCAGATATTAAATGGAGGTACAGTTTGAAGTTCGGATCGAAAAAAAACACTTCGTCTGAAAAATATACGTATATACCTAGAGTGAAAATAATCCACAATTCAATCCCCAGAAGAGATGTCATATTAGTATAGTGTGAATGGTATATTTGGGTGGGGAGGGGGATACTTCGTCTAGTTATAAGGAAACCCATTTATCAACTTTAATTAAGTTTACTATTCATTTTGTATCAAAGAGTTTTTGTTTTTTTAAAACATTTTGAACAGTTTTGAATTTAAAAAAAGTGGTTGTGCAGGGAAGGAATGGGGGAAGGGGTGAACCTGACAAATCTATAAGCTCATGCCAGCTAACTTTAAACATATTCATGCTTGTTTACTACTTATTAGACCATCACAAGCAAGATAACTTAGTATTTAAATAAATAGAATCTAAAAAATATCATTTTTTCCCATTCAGTTTTATTCAAAAATTCAAAAAAATATGATCCCATTGAGATCCCAATCTAAAAATTTGTACAAACTTAGATAAAATACACAAGAATTTTTGAGAATTTTTTCAAAAAAATGCATTATATGTTTTTTGAGAAATTTAAATTTGAAATTTAAATTTCATTTTTTGAAAAAGAAAATTTTTGTCAAATTAGTCATGTTGCATATCAGATTAAGCGGCAACTAACGTACTTTAAAATGCCATTTACCAAATCGTTCTATCTATATTTGGTGCCGAGTTATGGTCCCTTTTATGTTCCCTTATTCATGGAAAAACGAAGGTTTTTCCAAAGTTCAAAGTCTCATAAATGAAAAAATAATAGAGATAAAAATCTAAAAATTGAGACTTTTGATTACCTCAAGGGGTACAATTGATGAGCCAAAAAAGAAAAAAATCCAAAAATGTAAGGTAAAATTTTTCTCAGATTTTGGATCACTTGACGTGGAGTGACCCTCAACGGAAAAAATAAAAGAAAATATGGATATAATATGGGAACTGAGATGCTGCTTAAAATGAGTTTTTCATAGCAGTAATTTTTCATAACAAGTTTTTATTTCCAAAGCATATCTTAATATGGCAATGAAAGAACATTTCGCGAGTGTTTCCTACATCAACCTTTCAATACCTTTTTATTGCTTTATTCTATACACTAAAGGAAATTGCGAAAAATTGAGATTTTCAGATTTTAACACAAAACATTTTTTTAGCTGGTAAAGATATACGGGTCATTTTCACCGTATGCTTACATTTCAGAATTTTTAAGTATTTTTTTTAACTTGCTATTTTCTTTTAGAATCACTAACAGATGTTTTGTCACATATTTTAGGTGTATGAAAAAGTAATTGGTTGTACTCTTCGATGTATAATTAAATATTCAAATGCTGTTGTAACACTTTAAGTTGCAAGGAAAATTGTCGTCCGTTACCGTACAAAGTCATTATGAAATCTTACTTTTACACTATATCATAGCGCCTAGAACCAACTTCATTTGAAATTATTTGCGTCCCTGAAGCTTAAAATGATGTTTGTGATTATTAAAATATTGATCAAAAACTGTATGATAACGGACTTGACATTTGGTAACGGATTTGACCAGTAACGGACTTGACATTTCAACCAAAATGTTAAATTATGGCTAGGTTGTCGGATTTAAAAATTGAACAACAATATGCATTTTCTTAGAGTTGTATAATAAACAATATTTCGGGGTAAAAGTTGAGAAAAAGTAAAAATTAATACTAAAATCTTTGCTAACAGACTTGACAAAGAATAAAAATACGCACCTGGAAGAAATGTTGTGCAAAACGCCACAGCAATACTTCCCAAGTAGCACAAAAAACGTTTAAACGTTTTACAAACGTTTTTAATCCGTTGTCACAACGCTAATAACCATTTTACAACCTTTAAAAAACGAAGTATGCTACTTGGGTTCTCGACTCAGGAAAACAAAATGATACGAAATAACGTCACTAGTTTGTTAAGTTAACGGAATACGTGTTACCCTCTTTTGACTGCAATAAATACCTTTTTTAGCTAAAATAATCTTAGGGTAACGGACTACTATTAAATTACTATTGTCAATATTTATTAGGAATATCATATATTAATAGTCAATATATAAATATAATTTGTTGTATATACTTTTTTATACAATTAAGTATGTAAAAAAATAGTTGAACTTGCGAAAATTGGAAATGGACAAGTGTTTTTGCCTTGATTCTCATTTTTAAAGACTTATATAAAAATAAATAAATAAATTTCAATAATTTTTGAGCGATAGATTTTTTGGGGGTATTTCTTGCAGAAAATAATTGTTTGCATTGAATTTAAAATATAACTTATGCTTCAAAATAGTCTTTTTAACCTCCGGACAGCAAATGCAAGCAAATTTTGAAAATACCCCTTACCTTAAAATATTAATAAAGCACCTCGAATTATCCGGAGCCTTGGGTTTTCGAGACTCCACTGAATTAGAAGTAAAAACTAAAAAAATCAAAGTTTGAAATGTGTATCAACATTAACTCTTGACAACAGCTGGAATAAGGATTTTCTTTTATTTTTTTTGAATTGAGGGAAGCTACTCAGATGAGTCTATAGTCTGATACTTACTCGCTATCTGAGATTTTGGTTTACAAAACATGATATTGCAATAAGAATATTGAAATTTCGTGATAATCTCGGAAGCAACCTAAATACTGACTTGAACTTCGTCGCAATTTCAATCCGAACTTAGTGTAATGCTTCTTTTAGCCTTTTGAATAAGTGAAATTCGTGGAAAGGGGAAATGCCAATTACTATTTGCTTCATTGAGTACAGTGAAGGTATTGTTATCTTTTAAGTGTGCTTCTGTGATGACTGCCGTTTTACCAAAACCAAAAGGGTCTTCATTTCAACGGAAAAAATAAAAGAAAATATGGATATAATATGGGAACAGAGATGCAGCTTAAAATGAAGCTCATGATGACGATGGATATCAATCAGAATGGAAAGGAAACATTTAAAAGGAAAATTAGTTTGAAAATACTAAAAGGATACTCCACAACTGAAACCAGCAATAAACTAAAGCGAAGATGGTAATATGGAGGAAAGGCATAAGTAAAATAATTAGAATTATGTGGGTACGAAAAAGGGCGGAGTTTTTCAGATCCCCCCTCCCCTACACACATAGAACACTTGGTCAGGGGAGCCCCAAACTAAAGTTTTTGGGAGGGAGAAAATTATCAATTTGCCGAATGATGTTCTAGTTTTACAGAATGATAAAATACAAGCATGCACATTGCGCACATGTCGTACATGCAGAACATTTAGTGAGAAAAAACACTTAGGCATCTTATAAAAAAAACAATTCTAAAAAACTAAAAAGAACAAATAATCTCAATGTTGCAATATTGTCTTCAAATTGCCGAATCGTCAGCAAAATGTGCCGAATGCGGAAATGATTGGGAGGCCACAGTGACCTCCCGTGACCTCTCATCGAGGCGCTCCTGCACTTGGTTAAAGCCCTATTGCTAATCCTATTATTTTAATTAATATTCAAGCCATGCTAGGACAGCTAAGACCACCCGTGGGAAATCTAACCTAGAGATTTGAGTGTACGTACTCTGAAAACTAAGAAAGCGAGCATTTTCGGCTGTTTCGGATTCGTGCAAAACCATTTCCATAATCAAAATGCATGGTGTATTCGTTTATGATGGATAATTCCGACTCTAGTGTATCATAAACGTTCTTAGAAAAGCTGCACATGCCTGAAGAAATATATTTTCCTTCCTAGAGCCTAGAGGTGCGAGAGAAAAACTTTAAGGTACTCGGCGAGAATTATCATATGTTTTTCATCATGTTTGACAGACCTCCCAAGAACATTTTGACTTCCGGTTCTAACCACATCAATCTATCAAGCTGCCTTGCGCCGGAGAGCAGAACTTCTTATTTAACACCACCGCGGCAAGCACAGAAAAGGGAGAAAGTGGAAGAAACAATGATATATACCAGAGGTTTTCGCTTTCCTAACAAGCTTACTCTTCTCATTTTAAAACATTTCATCTCATACATTAGGGGTGTGCATCTCTCTTAAAATCAATGGCACACTTCTTTCAAATGATACTCCCCCTCCACCTCTTCCAAGAACGAGGTTCTTCAAGATGAAATCAAAAATCCAATCAAATAAACCCCTTTAAAATTTTCAATGGGTCTGCGACATGCCCCGCCCCCCCGTGGGCACCTGTGAATACAATATTTAAACAAGTTTGAAAATTAAAAATATCAGTAAGGGAGAGGGCCACACTCTCAGTGGAACAAATGGAGTTTTTGTATTAATTCAAATACTAAAAAAGTATTCCCTATTTCAGTTTACCTGCATTGTAATGACGTGGAGTTAAGCCGCTGCTACATTTTATATTGTAAGGAAGTTGTGTAAATTTTTATTTTTGCTACCACTGTTGAAAAAACCATTCAAGTTTCACTCTTTTGAATATGAGGTATTTATAATTACTTAATAATCAACAACAATGTATTAATTGAAAGCTGAAACATTCTTAATTGCATGCACGTAATATTTATTTTGCTAATAAATGTTGCGCCACTTTTGACTTATGATTTGAAAATATTGCTTTTGTTGTGCAGTGGGACGATGAACCCCGATTTCTTCCCTCCTCTTCCCAATAGTGTATCTACTGTTGTTACCCCCCCCCCCCTCTCGCCACATTAATTTATGCAATGCTGTACAAAATACCACGAAGGATATGGAGAAGCCCCCTCTCCATATTTTTTACAAGAGTTTAATGTAAATAAAACTGATTAAGGTCGTTCCTAAATACAAAATACTCTTTATCCTCAAAATACCTAAGCAAGAAAGAAAGAGGAAAGCAAGAAAGAGGTACATTACTCTTTAGTGATTCCATATTTTCTCACAACTACTTAAAAAAGGGTTTGCTTACATGGGAATGTAATTGAAATAACAATGAGAACACATATAGTAAAAGGTGGAGGGAGTAAATAGAGATACCATAACCATTTCGTACGCTATTCTGGCTTAGATTTTAGTACCTAAAGGTATCGATTAATGTCGACGAAATTTCAGGTGGGATCTAAACGGCCGGCTCTTAAAGCTCGGCGTAAATGTCACGATGAAAGGCATGAAAAGAAATGCCGCCACTTTTTTCTTCTTCTTTTGATTACAGGGCCGAGACAACATCGAAGTACCGAGAGTTACTGCTGAATCAAGAGAACTCGATTTCTTGCCTCAAGGCAAGTTGCGAGGATGGAATGGTAGTCCGCCTCTATTTTCTCCCCCTTTTCATCATAAAATCAGGAAGATGTAAGGGAGGGGGGATGACTACGCAACCTTGCCTCATGAAACGAGCCCAGCATTCTTATTAGTAATTAAGCACTCCGGGGAGGGGAATGACAGAGGAGGGGATTATTGAATAAATAATACAGTCAGAAGAAAATGAAAGAATAATTAATGGACGCGAGCGTAGCAATTTAAAACCAATTTGAGATAGGAGCAAAGGTTATGCCAACATGTTCAAAAAGCAAATTGATAGCGAGAGAAGACGTTCTCTTCGCTGTTCACGACAAGTGGTCCAGATTTTGAAGTAATGGATCCCCGTGAGCAATTACCATTCATCTTTAGGAGAAATTTGTCTTTTGTTGTGAGCAGCACACTCCGTGACAGATGGTCCTTCATTCGCGCAAAAGCGCCGACAAATATCGGAAGGCAAAAAAATGGAAAGGACTGTATTGAGTGAAAAGTATTTATGTCGAACGGTTTGAAAAGGAAAGGTCATGGATTACGTGTGAGCTAACTATCTACATAATCTGATTAATTAGAAACTGACTCGTTTACTTTGACTCATCATTATGCAATAAAATGAATGGGTTTGGTTTGATTGCTAATGGGAGAACCGGATTGTTAAGAAGGAAAGAAAAAATAAGGTCATTGAAAATAGTATAAGGTAGGAAAATATTTTAACAAAAAAAACTTGGTTCTACACGAAAAATTTATGACTACTCTTCTTCGAATTGAATTTGATAAAATTTATGTTAAATTTTTCAAAAATGAAAAAAAAAAAAAAAGATAGAGCCGAATTGAAGGGGCAAGTGGATAAAGGTGATTTGTGACTATTTTGGAAAAATATACTTTATACCATGGATGAAGGTGATAAGGTAATATACGTTTTTTTGAAAATTTTTCTAGAAATTTAAAAAGTTGTCACATATCACCTTTATTCACTTGCACCTTCAATTGTGTTTGTGAGTTAACACACTTGAACACACACTAATTTGAATGTGTGTAAATCGGCGAAATTCAAATGTCACATATCACCTTTATCCACTTGCCCCTTCAATTACGACTTGAAAGATGAACCGAAATATTCCTGATGTAAGGGATACGAAGGAGAGGAGGATGGGGCATATTAGCACGGCCAGAGACCACATAAATGGATCGTGTTTAAACAGTTTAAGAAGTACATGCACAAAAGTTTGAGATTGCATCAGTAAACCTTCATGGCTTAGGGAGTAAATGTTTTACATCCACCTCTCTGTTCTCTTTTACTTTGATTGTGATTAGATGGATAACTCCTCTCTAAAAGTACAGTAAAGAAGTGACGTGAAAGAGAGAGAGAAAGAGAGAGAGTTGTTGGGCTATAATTAGCTTTCTTTCACTGAATCACATACTATAACTTTCTTCTACTCATCCCCGTAACCTCTCCTTCCATATTTGCACTAAGCAAAAATAAATAATATATATATATATACAGGGACCGCGCTAAGGATTTTAAGTTGTTAGCCAGTAAATAAGCCAAATTTCAAAAATCTTAGCCAAACTTTGAGAGTTTTAATCAAAGAATTTTAATTGTTTGTTTTTTTAATGTAATAAGTGTATTTTTCCCCCAAGTGAAAATTTCTGACAATTTTCCATTCGCCAATACTTTAGCCAAATCAGAATTTTTTTCGCCGAATTTCCTATTTTATAGCATTTGGCGAGGTGGCGAACGCTTAGCGCGGCCCCTGTATATATATATATATATATATATATATATATATATATATTTAGTACATTCAAACGCGTCAAAAATTTAAATATTTAAATATTTTGTTATGCCAGCATTTACTGCGTCAAATTTTATGTTCCTCCAGTATTGATTTACTAAACTACAAATGCTAGTTTAAGTTTGTACATTTTTTTCTTTTGTAAATACTTGTTCAGCTAGAGAGATAAAAAAATATTATGTTCTAACTTGTTTAGTTCTTAACTATCAAGAAAAAATTTAAAGTTTATGTAAAAAGAAAATATTTTTAAAACATATTCGTCTGCGTTTTAAAGACAATTGCTGAACAATTTACAAACTCTGTTACGGATGCAACGCATTTCAACAGAAGCTAAGGTAAATAGAATATAAACAGATAAGCTTAAATAGCAGGAAAAGAAGTGAATTTAAAAACGGGTATTAAAAGAGGTTAATACGAAAAAAATATGACAAAAGCGATTAATTTCGAGCTCATTTCTTGGCTACATGTCATTTTTCATGATTTCTGTTCTAAATTAATTGTTAAAAACCCTTTTCCAGCGCTGGCCTAGCTTATAGTATAATTGCAAATTTATACACACTTTCAACATAAAAGAGAAGGGGAAAAAATAGTAAGAACTCCTATTTCTGTAGTAATTTAATTTTTTTGTGGTAATTCTTAGTCCTCAGTCTATGTAGGTCATTGTTATATAGTGAACCGTCGACTTCTTTTACTCGTGCGCAACGCATCCACACAACTTCTTCTTTGTTTTCTAAATTTCTGAGAAACCTTTCCGAAACAATATGAAAAAAATGCTTTTAAAAGGAGGTTTGTAGTATTTTCAAAAAGTAAGTGTTTATTCAATAAAGGTGTCGGAAATCTTTTACAGTCGTGGAACCAAAGGGACAACTGACCCCCCTGTGATGAGAAACTTTTTATCAGTTGCGCAACCATTATCAATCTAGCTCTCATTGAAACAAAAATGTTAGCTATGCATTTTGTATGAAAAACGTTACATCTTATTTAATTATTTCATAAGAGAATTTTATTTAAGAATTTCATACGAATTTTATTTTTAAGAACTTTGTAATTCCAATATTGATTACATGAAGATAATTTATAAATTGCAAATTTATATTTTTCCTGATAGTAAATTTTTTCCAAAATAAATAAATAGTTAATTTAACAGAATGTTGTAAAAATATTACTTGTTGTTCAATATCGTATGATATTTTAAAGAAGGTTTAAATTTTACATGCTTAGTTTTCCTTCCACTTAACTGATAAGCTATAAAAAAACTAGAGCACTAAAACTTGACCCCCTCACAAAATTTTCTGAATCCGCCTCTGACCACGACCATTGTACTTTTAAAAAATTCTAGCTTTTGCGTTATTTTAACTTTTCATCCATTTATATCTGGTAAAACCAACTCGACAGTCATTTTTAAACAGCAAAGCAGTGACAAAAATGTAAGAAACAATAAGCCGTGACATTAAATCAAAATTTTTCACTTATATTCGACCATTTTACTTAAACTACTACTTGCTACTTCTACATTATACTAAAGCCAAACAAAAACATTTAAGTAGAACTCCCGGTAACATTACCAGTGATGGGACAGTGTTATTCTTCTCCACGGATAATTCAAATTATAAAAGAAAGGACTTTTTCTCCAGTGTCCACGTTCTCACATAGTTTATCTTGTAGCAAAAAATAAACTGCTCAAAACAATTAGAGGAGCAAGCAAAAAAGTGAAGAAAACCGTGTAAGACAGCCACGGATTGGCATGCAATGGATAGTACACGCATATAAATGCGCAATACAGAAAAAAAGACCTAAAAACTTTGGAATTAATCTTTAAGTCTTTGAAAATGTGGAAAAAACATGAAAAGGTGATTTAGGGAAACAATTTGTTTACATGTAAAAGATAAAAAAAAGGGAACTGTTCAGACATGATGCATGAGTTTTAATAAGGCGTGTGGTCTCCTTGAACAGCTAAGACTGCTGCACACCTGTTTGGTATGGATGCGATAAGATTATCGATCTGACTTTGGAAAATACTGTTCCACTCCTCAAGAAGTGCAATATCCAAGTCTCGGACAGTAACAGGCAACCTTGGTCGCGCAGAAATGCATCGTCCGAGCATGGCCCAAACATGATTGATTGGATTCAGGTCAGTAGGGCACGCTGGCCACTCCATACGCTGTTTTTTTCCAGCTTCAAGCATGTTCTCCACCAGACAAGCTCTCTTCGGTCGAGCATTATCGTTTTGACAAACAAAGGAATCTCCAATAGCTCCAGCGTAAGGGATGGCCTGAGGTCTCAGTACCTCGTCTGTTACACCTTCGGCTCGTCAAAGTCCCATTCCAAATGATATGCAGGTCCGTACGTCCACCTATGCTGATTCCACCCCATACCATCCAACCTGCTCGTCTGTATTGTGACCTTTCACGAACGAATGCGGGTTATTTCGAGTGCCTCTGTCCCTCCATACCAGAACACGTCCGGTGTCACTCTCCAGACTGAATCGAGACTCGTCTGTAAACAGCACTTGTCTTCAATCATGTTGCTCCCAATCTCGATGTTCAGCAGCCTAGCTTCTTCGGGTAACACGGTGGCGTGGGGTCAAGGAAATACAGACCATTGGCTTTAGGTGCATAGTGCTCTCCCTTATATAGTCGATTGCGCACTGTTTGGCTGGACACCCTTCGTCCTTTTGCCAAGAACAACTGTCTTTGCAGATACACAGCATTCTCTATTCCGTTTCGGCGGGCTGTTAACTGTATATACAGGTCATCCGTTGCTGTAGTGGCGCGTGGCCGACCTTACCCTGATCGACGTCTAACATTTCCTGTTTCTTGGAATCGATTCCACAGCCTTGCAACACTTCTGACGACTCCAGCATCATCCGCGACACTACGTTGTGTTTGCTCGGACTCCAGCCTGCCTATAATACGCCATAGCATTGATTTCGGTAAATCACGTAGTTGAGACATTCACAAGTAACCTTATCTCCTAAAAAAAAATATAAAAAAACTACTGCGCTGTCGAGTTTCACAGTTGCGGCAATAAAACGGACGTTTACGCAACATCCCGATTTCGGCACTTATCTCCTTTTTCTGGTTTTTGACGTCGTTAATTTGAATTTGAATAAAAGTTTTCTTCATCCGTTTCCTGGTAGGCTTTAAATTATGGACGATTCATTTTATGTTACTTATTGATATACATCTTTGCGTAATTCTGTTAAAACCATGTGCTCCCCTAATTGTTTCGAGCAGTGTACATTAGGGTGGACCGACTTTTTTTTTTAAATTTCGAAGTTGTAATAATGTGGAAAAGTTGCGAATCATGAAGACAAAAAGAAGGGGAAAAAATTGTCGAAATTGGTTGATAGCTTCCGTTCGCGCATAAAGCCTAAAGTTTGACAAAAAGTGAAAAAACTTCAATTTTTGCGATTTTTTCAAAAAAATTTGAGTTGGATGTTTTCGTAACGTAATAGCGCGGAAAGGTTGCTGCTTGTGAAGACAAAAAAAAAAGAAAAAAAAAATAGCAAAATCGAATGATATCTTCCGGTCGCGCATAAGGTCTAAAATTCGACAAGATGAAAAAAACTCCATTTTTGCGATTTTTAAAGATTTTTTTTTTTTAATTAGATGATTTTATAATGTTTTCGTGCTGAAAAGGTGCTAATTATGCCGAAGACAAAAAGAGGGATAAAAAAGAAAAAAAAGTTACCGAAATAGATCAATATCTTCGGGTCGTGCCTAGGGCCTAAACTTTGACAAATTATGGAAAAACTTCATTTTTGCGATTTTTTTTTTAATTTTTGAATTAGATGTTTTCGTTGTGCAATAGTTTGTAAAGTTTTCCAATATAGTCTTGAAACATTGTTTTTTGATTTGGTTTTGGTTAGTTAATATTTTCCGGTCGCGCATTAACCCTAAAATTACCCAAAATAATAAAAAAAGCTACATTTTTGGGCGTTTTTGGTTTTTGATGAATAATTTTTAAATGAAACAGCAGTAGTATTTTTTTCAGATGTTCTGACAATAAGATAGAAAAACAAACTACCAGGTTCAGTCGATGTTCTCTAGTTGCGAAAAGCCTCAGAAACTCTCATGCGCAGACGTCGGTCAGCAATCCAGGCAACGTCGCTCGCCTGGCCCTACGGTTCTCTTCCACTATATCGCCGCCTTCCTAGGACCACGTCAGTTGTCTGGCTATATTGTTTTTTCAGTCTGCGTTTCTATGTAGTAATCGCAGTGTACTGTTATTTAGTTCAATCTAGCTGTTTTCATTTTGAAATCTTGTAGTCGTCTGTAATGATGTAGTTTTTTGCTGTGTGTGGACTCGGTGATTTAATGAAAAAGTTATGTAATAACAAGACAAATACTCTAACAACAAGACAAATAGTTGGCTGCCCCACTTTTGGCACTCCAAAGAACTGCCATCAAACTAACTCCCTACTGACGAAGACACCATTATTAATGTTTAGTGCCAAATTGAAGCTTCCTTGAGTACAGCACCCAATGATGTCCTAGGCAGTGGACGGCTTGTTTGATGGCAGTTCTTTTGAAGAACCAAAAGTGGGGCAGCCAAATATTTGTCGTGTTATTACGTAACTTTTTCAATAAATCACCGAGTATATGCCACCAACAATATAGCCAGACAGCTGATGGCCCTGGTGTAGTCGCCCAAAAATGTAGCTTTTTATTATTTTGGGTAATTTTAGGGTTAATGCGCGACCGGAAAATATTAACTAACCAAAACCAAATCAAAAAAAAAAAAAAATGTTTTAAGACTATATTGGAAAACTTTACAAACTATTGCACAATGAAAACATCTAATTCAAAAACTCAAAAAAAAAAAAAAGTCGCAAAAATGATTTTTTTTTTTTCAAAATTTGTCAAAAATTAGGTCCTAGGCACGACCCGAAGATATTGATCGATTTCGATAATTTTTTTTCTCGTTTTTATCCCTCTTTTTTTCTTCAGAATTAGCAACTTTTCCGCATGTAAACATTATAAAAACGTCTAATTAAAAAATTTAAAAAAAATGAAGTTTTTTTCATATCTTGTCAAATTTTAGGCCTTATGCGCGACCGGAAGATATCAATTGATTTCGATATTTTTTTTCCTTCTTTTTGTCTTCATGATTCGCAACTTTTCCGCACTGTTACAACTTCGAAATTTAAAAAAAAGTGTTTTTTTCAGCCCACCCTAGTGTATATCGAATAGTAGTAAGGGTATAAAAAATGTATAGCTAAAAACTAAGAGTTTTGAAATTATATTTAGTTGTGCACTAAGAATAATGCCGGGTGACTTTATTATATACTCCATTCTTCGAATGGTGACCACTTTTTAAATGCTAATTTGTATCATCAGTGAAGGTTGACAATATACGTAAGGAATTAACTTTCCATTCAGTCTATTTAAACGAACAAAAAGTTTTCAAGCTTCAGAAATGATACAAACTAGTATATACAGTGGCGGACAAAAAAACTGCATCACCTTAGAAAAACAAACTATGTGTAATGTTAATACATGATTTTGTGTACATAAAAATCTCTTAGTTGCTTTAAAGCAACGTAGGAGGTAATTGCACATTCCGAATGCATCATGTATTGCTCCCAGCGTATTTTATCATCCGAGAGATATAAATATGTCGCCAAAGGTGAGGAAACGGTTTGGTTTGTTTATGGTTGAGGTGAAGCATGCCCGCTATGTGTCATTATGCGCAATCGACGTTGAGAAAAAAAGCGCTTGCAGTTCCTTCAGCTAAAAAAGATATCCTACACGTGTGATTGCCAAAAAAAAAAATTGTGATCAATCTACTGTTTCGAGAGTGCTTAAATTTGAACTTAAAACTGGCGTTCTTCAAAGAGGGGCTGTATCAGAAAGAAAAAGGGTAACCACAAAGTCTCAGGGTCGATATTTGAAACGGATGTATCTCAATAATTGTCATGCAAGTGCTCCTGACTTAAAAAATCAATTTGAGAATACCCGTGGTGTTAGTTTAAGGGCACGAACTGTACAAAGACGGCTTGTAAAATGTGGTCTGCTTGCCCATCGGGCGAAGAAAAAGCCATGTTACTTGAAAAAAATGAAGCAGAAGCTACTTCATGGGCAAAATAACATGTTTCATGGACAATGAATCAATGGAACTCAGTAATTTTCTCGGGTGAATCAAAATTCAACCTATATGGATCTGATGGTAAGCGATATGTTCGGCGAAGAAAAAACGAAGCATTTCATCCAGATTGCATATCGCCTAATGTGAAATTCCCAGCGGGCCAAATGGTTTAGGGAAACATATCAAGCAAAGGGATTGGACGCCTCAAATTTATTAGAGGCACTGTTAATGCCCCAATTTACACTGGCATCTTGGACGAGTGCTTAAAACCAGTCATTCGGGATATTTTTAAAAAGAGCAAGAAATTGCATTATTCAACATGACTTTGCACCCTGTCATACAGCGAAATCGGTAAGACATATTTCATTTTTTCCAATACGGATTTCTTGCCTCATTTACATGTTTTCATACAAACAACAAAACCAATTTTTAAACAAAATATTTCCCTCATTTAGGTGCAGACCTATCTAAAAACATGGCTGTTAAAGTTTTGAACTGGCGTGGGAAGAGTCTCGACCTTAATCCTATTGAAAGTTGTTGTTACATAATGGGTACAAAAATTGCGGAAAAGAAGCCATCTACTAAGTTTACACTCCAGAAAAGTATTATTAGGTTTTGGCACCATGAATTTGGCCAGGATTACATTCAACGTTTGATATCATCTATGCCGTACTGCTGTAAGTCTGTAATCGGGCTCGTGGGGGATCAACAAAGTATTGAAGTGATCTTTTGCATAGAATCCGATCTTACAACCTGTAATATGACAGCTATTATGCAAACTTCACATTATCCAAAATATTTTGTGTCTCCGTTACTGTGTTCCCCGTTTTGGTTTCATACAGCGTGTTTCACCTTTTTTCATTTTTTAGAGTAATAAAGTGTTATTTACGTATTCATACTTTTTATAATTATTTCACATAAAGCCCAACACTTTATTCTATTATAACAGCATGATAGCCATACCAAACATACACTGCTCGACATTGAAAATGCAACACCAAGAAGGAGTGGTCAGAAATTGATGAAATTTGGTAAGAAGACAGAGACAGCATGGAACAATAAGTGATATTTATTTCAAAATAAATAAGCAAAATTTAGAGCGAGGACGGCGTCGGCTCAGTAAGAAGTAGGACCACCGCGGACAGCGAAGCACGAAGAAACACGTCTAAGCATGGAGTCAATAAGCCTGCGGATGGTGTCCTGAGGGATGACACTCCATTCCCTTTCAACCATTTACCACTGTTCGTCCTCTGAACGAGGCAGTGACAGGTTCTGCAAACGGCGTCCAATCACGTCCCACACACGCGTGTTCGATTGGTGACAAGTCAGGAGAGTATGGTGGCCAGAAAAGCATCTGTACACCTCGTAGAGCATGTTGGCTGATTCGAGCACTGTGAGGCCGGGCGTTATCCTGTTGAAAAATTGCATTTGGCAGACCCTGAAGGTAGGGGATTACCACCGGCCGCAGTACATTATCTACATATCGTTGGGCCGTCATAGTGCCCCGAATACGAACTAGAGGTGATACGGAATTGTATGCAATAGCGCCCCAAACCATTATGCCACGTTGAATCCGGCAGTAACTGTGGGGCTTTCCACAGTTACTGCCGGATTCGATCTTTCTCCACGTCGACGCCACACACGTATGCGATGACTATCACTGGACAAACAGAAGCGGGATTCATCTGAGAACACTACGGTTTGCCATTCTGCCATCCACGTCGCTCTGGTCCGGCACCATTCCAAACGTTGGAGTCTGTGCTGTGAGGTCAATGGCAGTCTTCTTAGCGGGCGCCGTGATTGCAGGCCACGTGCAACCAGTCGACGGGAAATGGTTCTTGTCGACACAGGAACATCCAGGGTATCTTGCACGTGCTGCAGAATCGACGTACAAGTGACTTGCGGGTCCGCCACATCTTGTCGGTGAATCCGTCGATCCAAGCGGTCTGACGTCACTCTGGTTGCACCTGCACCCCTCAATGTGGCTACATTTTCTCTTTCCAACCATCTCCGACACAGCCGATGCACAGTGCTTGCATCCATGTGGGTATCAGCTGCAATTTGACGTATGGACCAACCTCCCCCTTCTCAGTCCGATCACCATACCCCTTGTAAAGTCGTCTATATGCTGGAAGTGTCTTCGTTGACGACGGCGTGGCATCTCTTCCTATCACACGTATCCTTCGAGACAAAAACCAAATTTCTCCGATAATTAGTCTGGCAGAAAAACCAACATGAACATAGCCCACTTTTCAACTTCATTCTCTTATATCTTACTTCACGTGCGTCGGAGAGCTGCGCATTTCATATCATTTGCATAACTCAGTGTCGTGCGTCTACGGTAAAATTTGCATGAATTTCTGACCACTCCTTCTTGGTGTTTGCATTTTCAATGTCGAGCAGTGTATAAATAAAACAAACTTTTTGCACAGTTTTCCACTTTTTGACTCGTGATGCAGTTTTTTTTGTCCGCCACTGTAAGTGGGTAAAGTCAACCTGGTTGACGGTAATAACTTACAATTAACTTTGGCTACTATTTTTAAAAGCTGGTGGAGCACGAAAATTTTCGTCTGGTCTGACTTTTTCTTTTTTTTTTTAAATCCATTCCAATTTTTGGAAAGTTTAAAAACGCAAAAAAATATGATAATGTATGAATGAAAATTCAATGGAATCAACGCGAATTGCTGTTCAAGAAACAAAAAGTAACCAGCATTGAGGGGTCACCTGGGGATAACTGTACGAAAGGAGCAAGAGAGAAAATGAAGTTCCACTCCTTTTCCCTCCTCCCTGTCTTGTCTACAAATAATGAGCTCATGATAGGGTGGGAGTGACATTTGACAGCAGCTGCCAATCAAAGCTAAGTACCACATTCCGTTAGTTTTCAAGCCACGTTCCTTCATTTTTTAGAACTCGAAATCACGGTGGATTTTATAGTAAGAAAAATCCTTATCTTTTCTTAATTAATTTATTTCTTTGAAGAGCCAATTTTCAGGAGATCTTTAAAGTATGTCTATTAAGTTGGTTGTCGCTTAATAATTACTCAGGATTGCGACGAAGAAATACTAGAGAAGTTATGGATGGACTTTTTTTTTTTTGGGAGGGGGGGGGGGGCTGATTTCAGATAAAATAGTGAACATTTTCAATCATGTCACGTGTTCTTGAAAAACTCAATTTTAAGTGGATTTTCAAGTAAATTTACCATTAAAAAATTTCGATGTTGAATTTTTTTCTCCCCTGTCTGACCATTTTTCTCTACAGCGGGACACTTCAAAAGGAGTTGCTGCATTTTTGTGCTCTAGGTTAAAGGAGAAAACTTTTTTACCAAAGGATATATATATATTTTTTAAGTTGGTGCAGGAATTAAGAAATGGACTTTGTTGAGTGCTTAAAGGATGATAATTTTGTCAAGCCTATTACTTTGATGCTCCAGGATTGAAGAGTAAATTTACAATCACTATAGTTGCAGTAAAGATGGATGGAGACTGTTGGAGGCTAAGTCCTTCATCACGGAAGCCAGAACCAGTATGCTTCTGTACCAGTTGGATGTTGGACGTGGACGTTGTACATCAGCGGAGTACACAGACAAACCATCTAAGGGGAGGCTGACAAGGGCCTATTCAGGGGGTGGTCAAAGGGTCAGCTGACCACCCTGTTATAGGAAATAAATTTTATCAGTTGCGCAGGCATTATCAATCAATTTTTCAATGAAGCAAAAGTTTTACATATATATTATGAGTGAAAAATTTATTTACTTGAAGAATTTTATAATTCCAATATTAATTGTTTACAGATAATTCATAAATTGCATATTTATAGTTTTTCTAATTGCAAATTTTAATCAAAGTGAATATGTAGTTAATTTAACGGAATTTTATTTCAAAAAAAAAAATACTTGCTGTGCAATATTGTGTGGTATTTTGAAGGTTTAAATTTTACATGCTTCGTTTTCCTTCCACTTAACTCATATTTTTATACGGTGTAACACTGGCGACTGAAACTTGAGCCCTCTTACAAAAAAATCCGGATCCGCCCCTGGAGGCTGAGCTTGAAATTTATCTGGAAATTTTCGAAATGGAAGTTTCAAGCACGCACCTTTAGACGATCTTAGATGATGACAGGTTGACAGGGAAGGGAGGATCGGGGAATTTTCCTCAGAAATTCTTTGAAACGGTTAATCATAGAGAAACTTTTTCAATATTCGGCGACGTGCCCCTGGAAAAGTTTTAAAATGAGTTTAAAAATAAAAATGTAAGCATAGACATTCTGTGGTATTGCTAGGACAGGAGAAAGAATGCGAACTCAAAACTCTCCCCCAGATATTTTTTAGAGAAATTGGAGCTTCAAAAGAGGGTTAAGCTTTTTTTTTTTGAAATTTAAGTCTTAAAAATGCATTTGTAGGTCATCTTTGCGGAAATTAGGGGGAAGGGAATGAGTTCTGGGGTTCTTTCTGGTATTTTTTCTACATTAAAGCCCCCCTTCGTTACGCCCCTGATGCTGGCCAACTTTCAAGCGTTGAGCTATAGCTGTCATGTTACACTTTCATCATTCTCATTGGGACTTTTCCCCAGAAAATTTAAGCTCAGTTAGTCAAAAACACAGTGAAAGGTTAAACCAAAACCAACTTAAGTTTTTGGGTGGGCGGAAATTCCTAGTTGGGGAATGGAACTCAAAATTTTGCCGAATCAGAAGATACAGGTATGCACCACGTACGCACAATAAAAAGAGACGTTCTGGAGCACTAAAACATTGTAATTATGTCTCCAAATTTGTCGAATAAGAAAAGTTTTTGGAAGGTCACAGTGACTTCTCGTGACCTGCCAACTGGGCGCACTTAACCAAAACATCAAACATTGCAGATAGCAAAGAACATGAGACAAGAACTTTGCTCACAGACTACTTTTGGATGCGAAAAGAAATGAACATGCGACAAAATATACAAGAAAGTCAAAAAGAAGCTATAAAACTAATTATTACTTGCATAAATAAATATAAACTTTTTGTTCTGTTTTGGTGTTTACTATTTAAAAATGTGTTTCAAACTTTCATGCACACTCCGCTTTTCAAGGTTAATTGTTCTTGTTGTGTTTGGTTGAACTTTCCCATAAACAAATGAACCCTCTAAACCTTAATTATTGATTTGACAATAAATTAAATATCATATACACAGGGTATAAAAATTTTGACAATCACTAGGATCAAAGGCCTCAGGCTTAGGGCCCCAAAGAAAACTGTTTACGATTGCAGGTACAATCTGTCGGCCTCTTAGCAAAGTACAAGAAATGATACTTTCAAGTACGAGCATGATTCCAACCATTTAGGATTCATAACACTAAACCAGGGGTGGACAAACCCGCGGCACGCGTGCCACAATGTGGCACGGCAGAGAAGTAACAGTGGCACGCGAAGACTTTTTGCAAAAATTCCAAAATTGAGAGGAAATGTCGATCTCAAAAATAGTGATGAAAACTAAAAACTTTGAACTGATAAATATAATGATATTATGACAATTAAGTGTCAGGAGGCTGGCTTATAAATTGTCTTAACTACAATATTGCAAAGTACTTAGCGTTAGCTTCGGACACCCAACGAAAGCTGTGACGCTACAGAATATGCTTTGTAAAGCATATTTGTACTTGACACGATAAAACTTTCGATGCTGCAGAATGAATTCTTGATCTGCAATAGTTTCAGCTACGGGTGATGAAATTTTTACAAAAAGTCAATTCTGTAAGTAAAATTAAGAAACCAGATTGAACAAAACTCGGTATGGTTGCACAAATGAAGATCCTTAATTTGTTTTTGTTACATTACTTGAAAATAATTAGCTGGTGACCCTTTAGAGTTCCCTGTATTAACAAACTACGAGTTAGAGCTCTGAATGTTTTGTGAACTTTTCACAGGAGAAGGAGAAGAACACGGTAAGTTACTGAAATGTGCAATAGCTGTTCAAAGAAAAAATAACCATAAGATTTTAGAATTTTAAGGAGTGTGTTTTTTAAAATGTCTGTAAGTAAAGTAATAAGGATTTGCTATTTATTAATCAAGAAGAGCAAATGAATTTAACGTCATCTCTTATTATCCGGCGTTTAAGTAATTTAATTTTAAGATTACAAAAAAGTTTCCTAAACCAGTATAAGCCATGTACATTCTTTTATGATAAAACTAGTTTCTTTCTTTCTACTTTGGAGAAAAAAGAATAAAACATTAAATTTAATACTGAAAGTATCAATCCAAATATAATAATTTTCCAATGATATATGGAGAAAATTTTACACCCATTTTATGTATACATTCAGTGTTAGGTTTATGATTTTCAGGATCATAAAAAAAAATGCTGATCTTTTCAAATTCTTTGTCTATTTCTCTGCCAGACACTACTTGTTACCCTTCTGAAATCCAAATCAGAATTACTGACTTTTTGCATTGGTTATCAAATATAAGAGCTTACTTCAACAGAAAGTCATCCACGTTACATAGAAATTTGGAAATTTGTACAAACAAAATTTGTTTCACATTTACATACTTTAGTCGTCTGGTGCTGTTGTAGATTTGGTTCAAAATACGCTTCTAAAAAATATATTTTGTTATGAATGCAGAAAAATCTAAATACCGCTGAATATTAATTGATAGCACTTAAAACACTTAAACTTCTTAGGATTCTCAAGAACTAATCCTGAAATTAAAGACTTGGTAAAAAAGATACAGACTCATAAACCAAATTAAGTACAGACTGTTTAATTTTTAGAATAGAACTAGCTGACCCGGCGAACTCTGTTCCGCCTTAAAGGCAATAAATAAGCAAATTTTTGAATTTATTAAGTTTTTTATTATTAGAAAAAAATTAAGTACCTACATTAATCATTCATTATTGTTTCTGTATTTCAGTACATAGGTTGCTCTTCACTTAAGTACCTTGTGATACACAACATTTTTGTTTTATTATCAGGCGCAAAAACAAACAACGCAGATGGTCTTCCGGCCCGTGAACATGCCACATATAATTGACCATTGGAAAAACAGTGATGTTTTAGATTCAAACCACAAACTTTTAAGAATTGGCCTTGTGATTTGTTGATGGTCATGACAAATGCAAGACGGATCGGAAATTGAAGTCTTTTAAATTCAAACGGCAGGCATATCGGTCAAGATCAGCGGGATCCTCGGAATGAGCAATCGTTTCTGACAGCTTATCACATATAAATTTCAAGAGAAGTAACGCGTTTGTTTATAATTTATTTCACAAAAAAGTCAAATAACACTCAACGCATAGCTAACTTACAACCTGTTTACTGCGCTCCGGAAGCTGCCAGAACGTGTGCTTTATGTCGCTCAGCCATGGAGGTGTCAAAAAAGGCTTCGTAAAAAGGCGAAGTCAATATGACATTTTTTCTATTTATGTAACTGACACACATAAATTATAGCCTATGTCCGTCTCCTGGCTCTAAGCTACCTACCCACCAATTTTTAGCCATATCGGTACAGCCGTTCTTGAGATATAAATAGTGTAACTAACACGACTTTCTTTTATATGTATAGATATTTGATGTTATTTGTTTCTTTTTTAAGCATAAACCATCTGACAGAACTTATAGAAGTGTTTATTAACTATAACTTTCAAGTTCGGACTTGTTTTATCTTTGCTATCATTTAGATTTCAATTGCTCAGATTTACGATAAAAATGTTTCATTTGAGTAAGAATTACATCATCAGTCAACCTAAAATCTATTTTTAACTTTTTAAAAATTTTCAGTTTGTTGGAAAAATACAATGTTGCAAGTTGAGTTTTTTCTCTCCAGATAGTGGCACTCTCCCCAAAAAGGTTGGCCACCCCTGCACTAAACTAATGTAAGCGTTACTTCTAAAAATTGTCAGGGAATAAAGGGTTAAGAATGTGAGTGATTTTTATCTCAAAACTGCACCATATGCTGCAATGTTCAAACTGGAAGAAACTTATAGTTTGTCCCTCGAATGCGGTTTTTTCAATCTGGAAACTGATTTTCATCCAGTTGAAACAATACAAAAATAATCGAGTGCAGAAAACTTGATGTGTATAATCAAGAATAGATTACTTTACATTTTAAATTGAAATGGGGTGTTGCCAGACAATGTCTACCCCACCTCCTCACTGTGTTGCCAGACAATACAGGGAAAATTGCTCGAGAGAATTCTTTTTGATGTACGATTTCAGTGGAAATTGAAATTCATAAAACAAAATATTCTGACGAAACTGAAAATAAATTATAGGTTATTTTCGAAATAGGCGGCTACACAGTAACATCGAAGACGACGAGTAAAAACTCGTTTCGCAATTTCCAAAAACTTGAATTTCGGATGCAGGTGTTAATATTTAATTCAACCACGCTATTTTTTTCTTATTTTTCAACTTCTTACATTTTATTAGTCTTTTGTCT
>JAXGGA010009980.1:0-48997 GCA_038373865.1 Uloborus plumipes | reverse complement strand
CTGAGAAATGGTTCCGTTCATTTATGAATAGAAATGTTTCACGTCTGTTCGTGTAGCTCATGCAACTAGCCTTTCAAGAGTAACAAGCTTCAATAAAACAAATAAATGTGGAATCTTTCTTTGATACTTGAGAATTGTTATGAACAGACACGGTTATGACCCACAGGATGTGCATAATGTTGCCAAAACAGACGTTACGAAATTCCAAAAACCTGATATTTTTGTAAAACTTGGTATAAGGCTACTTCAACTGAACGAGACACATTGTTAAATGTTAAACTTTCCCAGATGAAGGTTATGTTGAATTACGTTTAATATTACTTGAAATTAAAAGTGATCTAGACTGTTTTGCTGTATTTTTGAACTTGTCACAACCGACCCCAAGCACTGTCACAACCGCCCCTGGGGTGGGGTCGGTTGTGACATTTTTTCCTTTTTTGTTTAATTTGGTCCTGTGAGTTAACTATTGTACTTAGGGAGAAAATTTTAGTGTTTATAAGCAGGCAAATAAACACTTTAACATAAAAACAACTTTAAACCAGCTCACAGGCATTGCTAAGGGATCTATGGGGGAGCAAATGAAAATTGTCACAATCGTACCCAGTCTCCCCTACTTCCAATTCCACCTGACCCTACTAATCTTTTTTGACAGTTTAAGCTTTCTGGACAAAGGATAAAGTCTTATTTCCAAATTTTTAAGCATATGAAAAAATGTGTCACAAAATTTCAGACGTTGGTTCTATTTTCTTTTTTTTTTTCAAAAAATGTTTTTTGGAATCGAACGAAGATTTCGAGCTTTAGAGAATATTTGAAGACGTTGCAAGGTCTTTCTTTGAATTTGAATTAGATTAAGAGTTTCCAGGGGCAGTATTGGAAAATGTTTTCAGTTTTGTAATAATTTTGAAGAAGTTGGACATGTCATATATTTGTACCCAAACCCAGACCAACGTAAGTCCAAATATACCGATTTTAACTTTATTACTACATTTTATGTAGATTCTTATTACGCATTGACAAATGAGAACGTCATTCTATAAAATAAATTCTCACACAATTATTTAGCTACGTTAAAAAAACACGAGTCCCATCCCTGTATGTATCAGACAAACGTTTTCTTGCTCTCATGAAAAATTACGAAAGTGGACTTACGTTAGTCTACATTGTAAAAAATAGCTGTTTTTACAGTATAGTACAGCTAATTTTCTAGTAGCAAACTGTAAAAGATGCTAATTTTACAGTAATAAACCTTAAAATTTGCTAATTTTTCAGTAATTAGCTGTAACATTGCTAATTTCAGTTAATTACTGCGCATTTTAGTTTTAAACTGGAACCTCTGCTGCTAGAATTATACTGCTGTTTTTACAGTATAATACAGCTAATTTTGGGGTAATAAGCTGTAAAATTGTGGTAATAAACTGTAAAATTGCTGCTTTACAGTAAGAAACTGTAGAATTGCTAATTTTCGTTCATTGATGTGCATTCTACAGCTTTAAAGTGTCACCTCTGCTGCCAGTATTATACGGTAAAAACAACAATTATTTACAGTGAGGCTCTGAGGTACAGAAACAATATACATGATTAGAACATTATGATCTAGAATGGAACTACGCGCTGAATTTACGTAGAGTGAAGAGATACGTCGTACTATTATTAAAACATTTAAAACTTAAGTATGACTCAGTTATGGGTAATTATTATGAAATTGGGAAAAAGTACCCTATCTGTGGTTGTTACTGATACCACGGGTATCCAAGCCTTAGTAAATACATCTATACTCGGATTTAACCCATTTATGCCCAGTAGCCTAAAAACGGGACGCTTGTTAGTTACTGCATGCAAAAACCTGTAATGGGGTATATCATTTTACTAAAGCTGTTTTTCAAAAGTTAAATAGTTCTTCTTCTTGAGAAGACCAGTAAGAGCCACTATTTGCACATCAGAGTTTATTTATTGACAGCTATTTTCAGACAAATCAGTCAAGAAACGATCCAACATGGGAAAGCACAGAAAGTTTTTTTTTTTTTTTTGCGAACATATTTTTCATAAAATTAAACTGTTTTTAAATTATTTGCTTACAATTGATCACAGATGCCTTCTGTAATGTTACTTTGCAAAAGTAAAGTCAAGTAAGGTCGTATTTTGCTCGCATATTTGCAAAATATCCCATAAACAGGACGTTAAATAACTTAATAAATATGGCAACGGCGAACTATTTTAAGCCTAAAATGCATGTAAACCATTCCAAGTAAGAGTTTTAAGCGGATAAAAAATTTTAAAAATAGTTAAAGAAAACTTGGGGATAAATGGATTAAGGCAGTATTGGTACGGCTTCCGTTTTTACGAGCACCGTTAAGGTGGAAGTCCGATTTAGCGTGGCACACATGCTGTAATTCCCGTTTATAGGGCAGACAGATATTCGTAACACACATTCACACAGAGAAAGGACAAGGACAGGAGAGAGTGAAAGTGCATCCATGCAGTGACCGTCTTGTGAGGCCGTCAGTGACCTATCTTGTCTGCTCTATTTCTATTGTTTCGTACTATTTATAACACTAAAGATTAATTTAAAATCCGACATTCATTGAAATTTTATTTTTTTGTAGATTCGGCCTGAAGGTGGATTTTATGAAGATAAATATAAAACGATATTTACTGAAGACTACCCAAAAGGTCCATTGCCTCCTGTACCTGTTAATTTAGTGGATCGTCATCAAACCTCCAAAGCAAAAACAGATTTCAAAGAAATAGTGTCCCAAGATGGAAGATTGCTTTTGAGTTCTATCAAAGGAAGAAGTCCGAACCCTTGTTTTGAAACGGAAAGAATTGAACAAAATAGTCTCTTGTCTCTGATATGCTCATTGCGGTTACGAAATGTGAGTTCTAATAAGTAAGAACTTTTAAGTTTTATGTAATTTAGCACACTACGCTCGGGTAGCTTAGCAGCTGTGACCGTACTAAGTCATCGGGCGCTTTTTGCAATGCAAGCAAATTTTGAGAGTTTAAAACTAAAGCAATGAACACAAAACGGATACTATTACCCGCCCTTAGTCCGTGAAACGGGTAAAGCTTGAACACGAAGAGATGGCACATGATCTTGAAGCGAAAATGGACCGCTTTATTTTATAATTGGTAGCATCAGAGAGATCACACGGGCAGTAAAAACTTCAATGAACTAAGCAACGTAAGAAATTAATTTTCATGCTAATATTACCAATTTTAAACCTAAGCTGTCTGTTTCCGTCGCAAGGCCACGCGCTGCTTTACTAATACCCACTCCCGCTTGTGATGTGTTAATTAAAGGGTTTGGAGAATGAAGTGTATGCGTTACATTTTTCAAAATAAACACTCTGCACAATGGTAAGCTATGGATACAGGTAAGCAAATAAAACTTGCTACATCAAAAAGTAGATGTCATTAGACCAACTTCATACGGTCACTGACGACAGCACCAGAAAACAAAAAAGCTGTAACGACTGCAACAATAAAACTTTGAACTTTACTCGCAATTTCGGTTTTGTCACATAACTCCTTCTTCTCCAAAGCCCTTCAATTATAAAATACTACACTAATCTACTCTGCTTCAGTAGATTTCCCTGTCGTAAAACTGAAGTGGATTTCTTCAATTATTTTTATAAGTTCGAGATTTTGACATTTCATCAAGTATTATGAATCTTTATTTTTTGATAATAATTTCAATGAACCTGTTTTTTTAGCACGCAATAGATTAACTATCACTGGGCGGCAAAAAAAAAAAAAAAAAAAAGTAAGAAAGAAAAAAAAAAAAACCTTCTAAAATGATGGTCACCGTTTCCCCCACCATCCAATAATTTTTGAAGATTTCCTCATAAATTTTCGCTTTTATACAATTTCACTGTAATTATTTTGATTTGGATTAAAGGGGAGCATTATATATTAACCGTGAACATTTTAAAAAACATACTAGAAAGTTGAAAAGTTCAAAACATTAACCTTTACTGAAATAATGAGATTTAGGTTGGGCAGGGGTACCCCCCCCCCCATTTAAATCTTCATAAATACCTTTAAATAATAATTTTATTATTATTATTATTTTAAATTTTTTCTCGTATTTTTCTCGATGTAAAACCAGAGTATCGGCCTCACTGGTATAAGCTCCATGTAGGGGAGAGTGGTAATGAATGGGCCATGGTGATGAATGGGCCACTAACAAAATATGAAAAAGTATTTGCATGAATTTTTTTTTTGATGCCACCAATAGATGTAGCTATTTGTTCTACTAAACTCATCCAATTTTTATTTGTTTGCGCTGAGCCATTTTCAAACTAGAGTGGCATGGTCAAGAATCTGACTGAAAAGTAAGTTTTTCCCTTTTTAGTAAAATATTTCCTAGCTAAAATGTACCAAGTATTTCACTGCATACATATGTATAAGCTAGTCTTTCCATATCTATAAACTAATCTTAAGATGTATTTTGATGTTATCTAAATTCAATTTATTCAAAAAACCTAAATGTATTCCAAAAGTATAGGTGGGGCTGAATGGGCCACTATGTCATGGTAATGAATGGGCCACCTAAATATTGTTTTTCTTCCTTTTCTTTGGATTTTCGCATTAATATGAAACACAACTGACTGTTATAGATAAAGATTACTGTCGTCAAAATAGGTTTGTAGTAACTTTTAAATATAATTTGCAGATCTATAATTATATTCCTATAGTACAATAGACCTCTGGTCGCAGTGCATGGCTTGAAAAAGCCCCCCCCCCCCCTCTCTCCTTCACATTATATTCCTCACAGTACAATTTCATTTTGGTAACTTCTTGGTAACTTAAGTTAGATATTTCTTATTCCCGATGTCTAGTAAATTTTAAAAAAAAATCTTGAATTTTGACAAGTTTGAAAATGAAGATGAAGTTTTTGAAAGTGATTTTTAATATTATTTTTGAAATATATAAATTTTGTTAAATCATAGTGTGCATTATCTGTTTTTTTTTATATATATATATTTGATGTTATTTATTTCTTACAATCTCATTATTTAGTCATTTTTCTGCTACAATTGGTATGCATCAGTTTTATTTTAATTGCATCAGTTTTGATGTTTATATAATTTTAAATCAGTATGATTTTGTATCATCATGTCAAGTGCAACATTTATTTTGTCATATTCAGCACATAAAAGATTAAATCCACATGTTTTCATTGAATTCATTTAGTGGCCCATTCATTACCTTCGATGGCCCATTCAACCCCATAGGTGGGGTTGAATGGGCCAAATTTCAAAATTTTTATTTTCTATTATAATTCATTATAGACAGGTGCTAATCCAACTTTTATGACTTTTTTAGATAGCCAGATAAGTAAAGTAACTAAAACACCAATTTAGAGTTAAAACAAAGTGTTAGCAAAAATTACAAAAATTCAAAACCAAAAAGTGGCCCATTCATTACCACTCTCCCCTACGAAATTATTCGAGTATTCAGCATGTGGGGGGGAAAATTCTTGTAAGCGTTGCGCTGCATACTAGAAGCATCCTCGATCTTTAGTAACAAAGTCGCATCTTTAGGACTTCAATTTTGATGTAAGGAGTTAAGACCTTTGATTTCACTTTCGTGACGTTTGGACATCCCCCGAAGGACGACAAAGAATACTGTCTGTTTGCGTTTTGGGCGCCTGGCAAGGTCGGACGCTTCCATCTGAAAAAGGAGAGTTAGGTTTTTGGATGTGCACTACCCGATGCCTTCAGCTTTAGTTCGCGGAATACTTCCTCGTTGCTTTTCCTCCCCATTTCAAGAAAGTCCAAAGAGACTTGGCGCGTGCGCAGATAAGGCGGAGGTCGCACGAAAAATTTTTAGACAGTACTTATAATTGAGATTCTCAAGTTTGAATTGCTTTAAATCAATATTTTACTTTAATGGCTCTGCTCTGTCCTTTTAGACCTTATATAGCTGCTACGATTATGATTTGTTCAGAACAGCACATATGTTCCTAGAATTCTTGATTCCTCTCACTCTTTTTAAAAATGTGCAACTACATTTTTGAAACACCTTGACCTGCGTATACTTACACTGAAGTGACAAAAGTCATGGGATAGCAATATGCAAATTTTCAGATGGCAGTAGCATCGCATAGAACAGGTATAAATGCGCAGTGCTTTTACAGAGCTTTCATTTGTGTTCAAGTTATTCATGTGAAGAGGTTTTAACGTGATGATGACCGCACGACGTGAATTAACAGACTTTGAACGCGGAATGTTAGTTGGAGCTAGACGCATGGGTCATGCCATTTCGGAAATCGTTAGAGAATTCAACATTCCCAGATCCACTGTGTCAAGAGTGTGCCGAGAGTATGAAATTTCAGGCATAATATCCCACCATGGACAGCGCAGTGGTCGACCGCCTGCACTTAAAGATCGAGACCGGCGACGTCTGCAAAGAGTCGTAAATTCTAACAGACAAGCAACACTGCGTCAAATCACCGTAGAAATCAATGTGGGACGTACAATGGACGTGTCTGCTAGAACTGTGCGGAGAAATTTGGATTTCTTGGGCTATTCCAGCAGAGGACCGACTCGAGTGCCTTTACTGACAGAACGACATCGCTTGCAGCGACTCTCGTGGGCACGTGAGCATATCGGTTGGTCCCTAGATGAATGGAAAACCGTGGCCTGGTCCGATGAGTCACGATTTCAGCTGGTAAGAGCCGATGGTAGGGTTCGAGTGTGGCGCAGACCCCACGAAGCCATGGACCCAAACTGTCAGCAAGGCACTGTTCAAGCTGGTGGTGGCTCCGTAATGGTGTGGGCTGTTTTTTCATGGCATGGACTTGGTCCTCTAGTGCGACTGGACCGAACATTGACTGGAAATGCTTATGTGCAGCTACTTGGAGATCACTTGCAGCCATTCATGGACTTCATGTACCCAAACAACGATGGGATTTTTATGGATGACAATGCGCCATGTCACCGGGCCACAACTGTTCGCAATTGGTTTGAAGAAAATTCTGGACAATTCCAACGAATGATTTGGCCACCTAGATCGCCCGACATGAATCCCATTGAGCATTTATGGGACACCATCGAGAGGTCTGTTCGTGCCCAAAATCCTGCCCCATCAACGCTTTCACAATTATGGACGTCTATCGAGACAGCATGGCTCAATATTCCTGCAGAAGACTTCCAACGACTTGTTGAGTCCATGCCACGTCGAGTTGTTGCACTTCGCCGGGCAAAAGGAGGGCCGACACGATATTAAGAGGTATCCCATGACTTTTGTCACTTCAGTGTATAGTGAGTAAACTATATGAACTGTTTCGGGAGGGGGGGGGGGCAAAAGTGGCGTAATTCTATTTTTTATTTTGTGTTCATACCATTAGAGATTAGTTTTTCCTTACTCTTCTTAATGCGAAACAGATGTACCATTTTCCTATAGACAGTTAGTCGTAAAATGGGACGACAGAAGTCTTTTGCGCAAAAGTGACACTTAGCCATTGAATTACTTAAAATCGTGTTTTATTGACTTATGCCACTTTTGCTCCCAACAGCACGTATATCTCAATATTCTCTTTGATGTGATCTGTTGAATTGAAATTAAAAGAAAAATAACGTAAAATGTCCTTTATCTTGACAGGCGACTTATTGAGTTAATTATTATTTTCAGGCACTGAAAACATGATTTTTGGAGCTGTCGAAATTATAGATTTGTGAGTAATATCAATGCAAAAGTATTCATCTGTCTTGTATTGTAAGAAATTACATTCCGAAATTTTTGTGTACAAAATCGAGTATTAGAGCAGTGTTGATGAACAACAGAAGGAAGGTGCATCTGTTCTGCCTGCGAATGTTATTACTCTTCAAAGAAATTATCAGCCTCTTTTGCTACACCTAAAAAATATTCAGACGTCTTATCATGAAAATTTCCATTACTTTTGTTGTGAAACACTCTCATGTCATTCATTTTTAGTCACTATATTCATTTAAGAGACAATGTGATTTTGAACAATTCATTACATAGTTGAAGTACCGAATGTGAGGAACACATATTGCCGAGTAAGTTTCGTGTTCTCTTTTTTATTTTCTCCAGATTTCAAACGATATGTATATCAATAATTCAAGTTCTTTTCTGTGTTTAAGTATATTGCGATACCTCAATTTCTGTACTACTGTAAAAATGCAAATACATGTACATTTTAACTTTAATGCACTGAAAACTTAAATTATGTTTCTATAAATTATTATAAATGAAATTTAAGTAAAAATTATTTCCATGATGGAATGTTATATTTTATAAAAAGTTTTTAGTCTTTGGCTTGGAGATTTTAAAAATTGTGTATTAGCTAGTTTTTATTACGTAAAAGGAGATTGCCCATTATAAAATATTTTATTTATACTACGGCTATTATTCATATTTTAATATTTGAATTGTTATACTTGTGTATGAAAATATATAAAGTGCTTTATTGAACCTCAACCATTGAAGTTTTTTTCTAGTCATTTATTTCGAGTTCTCATGTTTTCTCCTATGTACTTTCGTTCGCACAAAATGCAAATAAGTTTTTGTTGTGCAAGTATGAGATCTCCGCTCATGGCTCATTAGATCACTGATATCTTTTCAAGATACTCAACTGAAACTTTTGTACGAGTTGCCACATCTACTTGGATTTTGAATTAGGCAAATTGCTGTCTTTCGCTCAAACACAGGGAAAATTGACTGTTTTAAATATTCATATATCAATAAAATTTCATTATTTTTATATTAAATTCAAGAAATGCTCTGAAAGTTTGGTAAGGTTTGGCGGCAAACTGAGTGTTATGAACCAAAAATCATTAAATAAAATACGTATTTTATAAAGAAATGCCTATATCTTCATGAATTTAGGTGACATTTTCAAGAAAAGAATAAAATAGTGGTGTATAGTATGTAAATAAATTTTTGAAATTTACAGCGTGTTTAAAGATATGTACGATGAAGGATGATCAAAATACGGTTTGTTTTTCACATTTTTTTGCTGGTCCAGTAAATGCATGGGTGATTTAATTTTTATTGAAAAAAGACAGCTGAAGTGTACTTTTTATGTGACAAAAGTAGAATATTTCAGAGAACAATCTCGTATCTGTTAATCCGATGCTTTTGGTTATATAGTGTGTGCCATTTTTGTCGAACTTAAATGCTCTAACCAAATTTTCAGTGCAATTACCCTTAGCGTGTCCCTCATTACCCTCCAAAAATGATGTAATTAAATAAATTTAAAAAAATTATGTAAATTTAACTAGCTATTTATGTTTTTATTTAGGTGTAAGCCATTACCCTACTTTCCCCTAATGCTATTAAATGTGGACGATTTTCAAACACAATATTTACACCCCCCCCCCCCAGTAACGGACGTAACTGTGGTTCAGTTATATTATGACTACATAAGGTACGTGTCATGTGTAGTCATAATATAACTGATTTAAAATGGACCTTACTAAATGTCCCACTATGCTCTCTTATGGGACACAGTGAGACAATTTGTGAACCTGACATTCAGTGGCCCTTTTCGGATGTCTTTTCATCCATAAACACACTTTTTTTTGTGTTGGAAAAGGGATTCGTTTTAACCCTGACACACGTGTCTGCAATTAGTTGTAAATTTGAGTGCTTTAATGTAGTATTTTTATCTTAACCCTTTGACGGTTATGGAAATGAGCAGTTTCCGTTTACTTAATTCGCGCAAGCATTAGGAGCAAACAGTAGTCGAAAGTGCCAGCTGTTTTGCCCCGCCGTTCTTCCGAAAATGTCACCTTTCTCTGGCGATGCCGTAGATAGCTCGCCTCGCGGGTTTAAGCGAACGAAGTCGGCTCGTCAGCGCGCCATTGGGGAAAAATTTCACTACGCGAGTAGTACTCGTTACTAACCATTTCGATCAAAATCTTGCTCCCGAGCGGAACTCGTTTGCGCGCATTATGAAGCACGATTCGATTGCGAGCTGAACTCGTTCATAACCATCAAAGGGTTAAACTCCAGAACCATTTAAAAAATATTAGTTTTTAAAGTTTCTCAAGGGTGTTTATAATAAAGGCAAATTACGAAAAAATTTATAAAAAAGCTTATACTATAATCTAGGGATGCACCGATTAATCGGCCATAATCGGCCACTTTGCCGATATTAATAATCGGCAAAATTGGGCCGATTAATCGGCCAAAAAAATTTCTTTAATTATTATTCTTCAAAGTATACCTTCACTAAGAAACTATGATGAATTTTTTATTAACAGTAATAATAATCCTCACAGTTGATATAAAATTTTTTGTAAAATAATCCTCCTACTTTGAATAAATATACATAGACAATGTTGCAACATTTTTCTTGTGGCGACAATTTTCTCCTTAGTACAGTGCTTTTAGATAACCTCTAATTTTCACGAATAATAAAAGTCTTGAATCAAATTGCTACTAACTACTAAAAAATTTAAATTAAAAGTACCCCTAAATTGGAGTGCTCACCACAGACTCCCCCTCCCCTTTTTTTGAATTTTTATGTCCAATTAACATAAATAACAATGTGTTAATGTAATATTATTGACAATAATATGAAAATTGGTTCAAAGAAATTTGATAAAATATTGAAATTATTTTGTGAAAATGAGAAAATAGAAAAAAAATCTTCTCTCGGAAATACATTACTTACTATTTCTAAACTCGGAATTGTATAAGACAGAAAAAGCAGTCATGGTAAAATTGGTAGCACTAAAAACAATCATCCTCATCATTAATCGGCTCAGCCGATTAATCGGCCGATTATCAACAACCGATTAATCGGTAATCGGTAATCGGCCAATTTTCTTATCAATGCATCCCTACTATAATCATGTTTGTATTTGATTTCTTTAAAATCTGAAATGAAAGGAGTTGCTGCAGAGCAAATGAACGTTGTCCCACTTGTGCCTAGAGATTAAGATTTTGATTTTTTTCTGGTTAATAGTGGCAAGTTTTTGGTTGTAGAAAAAAACAGCAACCGAAAACGAATTTCAAATGAAAATTTTTTGACAACTTAAAATTGTTTTGAAACTTTCATTCATAACTTATCGACTAAGAATAAAAAAATTTCCTTAAAATAACTGAATTTCGAAAAAGAAAGGTTTTATTGCAAATGTTATAAATTTAGAAGCTAATCCCGAACAGTTTCAGACCACTACAATCTCACAGCACCAATTCCCTCGAAGTCTTTTGGAGAGAATGGCAACCGGATTGTGAATGATACTAAAATTTTTAGTCTCCACATTTTAAGCAAGGTAAGTCACCACTTGGCGACTGGTGACCGCTAATATTGACCTTTAACGGTGGCCCTTTTCCCCTATCTGTACAGTATAGAATTTATCTGGAAATATCATCCGTCTTGTAACTGGAAAAAAATAATTCTCAGCTTTAATTAATTACATTGTTGACTTGCGTTTTCTTTACATGAATATTAGTTGCTAAGTATGTTCTTGAAGTCGCTCATTCATTTAAAGAGGTTTATTATCGGACACGTGTTCGGGAGCGAAAGAAATGCGTCACTTACGAGGAAGTTCTTTCTCACTTGTTAAATAAGCCCAAAAATAGTTTCTTTCTGGTGTCGTATTTCAGTACTTAATTAGCTGTTTTTCCCCAATGGAAATTTACGAGCCCAGTATTTATCACTCGTTCTCGGTAAACACATAAACCTGATGATCTCTCACTAATTTAAGTCACTTGGATGTGGATAAATTTCATGCTGGAAAGTTAGAATCCTGGTCAAAATACTTTGTACTCGAATATTATTCTTCAAGGTAAATAAGCAAACTTTCTGTCTGGCTTTTCACATTTAATAATGGCATTGTCTTTTGGAAAATTCAGTTCAAAGGCAATGAAAATGTTTTTTCTTTCTATAAAATTATTTTCCCAAAAGCATAATTTATCAAAATGAAGGAATGAATAAATAAATAAATTAATATTAATTAAAAATAATTATTTCCCATTCTGGGAGCAAATGCCTCGCACCCTGGACTAGAGAAATTGACACATTTGCATGTATGCATGTACGTAAGGGTAGGTTTTGCTGTTTTTTGATCAATATGCATTTGCTTTTTTGTTCCTTTGAACCTTTCCCCAGGAAAAATTTTAAATGATCAGTCTGAAAGAATTAAATCAAAATTTTTTTTTTCTTAGAATTGAATAGTTTGTTTCCAAATGGCATTAAGTCCAACATTCCATTCTTTGAAAAAACTTGGGGATTTTTTTTTTTTAATATATACAGGCTTAATTTTTGACAAAAAGTCAACAGAGTGGTGTAGTGATTAAGAAACTGGCATCTCATACCCAAAGGAGCAGATCAAACCTGGCTCCCGTCATTGGATTTTCAAGATGCAGAAAATCCACAGTGCCCATGTTGTATGGTTATGCGGCAAAAAACGATCTCTCGAGTCCCTCGAGTACTCGTTTGGTGTGGAGTATCGACAAAATTAAATTCCTAGTGTAGTTTCGCATAGAGCCCAGGTGCCTCCATCTAATGGGGAAACTGGGCGTCAAAATTCTCGTGTCAATGGCCTCCGCCGACAGTAGCGCGAAATGAGAGAATGATTGCCGGTCTCAAGGAATTCACATTGCACAAGGTCTGCAAATGGTAAGTAGCGTAAGTAGCCTATACGCAGCCCCGTTTAAAAAAAAATCTACAACATAAGTAAAGGAGCCTTTTACTCTTTCAGAATTTAATTTCACACTTAAATATCCCGAATTCCGTCTAATTTGTAAACATTTACATACACCCGAAAGGAAATGTAGGAACTTTGCTTCCAGACCCATGCAAATTAAGCACTAGCTTCTTAAGATTGGTAACTGAATTTAAGGAAGATATAAATTTTTCCAGATAATAACAAATTTCCATTCAAAGTGAAGATATTCAAGAATATGCTCGGGGGATGAGAGACAAAAAGCAGCTTTTTTGCACATCTAAAAGTCCTTTCTAGAAACTCAACGGAACTCTCCATAATGCTTGAAGCTTTCTGAGGCCCAAACTCATCGGACATCCAGGGGTGCCCACAGGGGAGGATTATGGCGCAAGTTGCGCCATCAAAGTTTTTGGGGGGATTTTTTTTAACTAATTTATTTATTTAAATTATTTATTAATTTATTTTTTAATTAAATTATTTACTGATTTTTTAATGTAAATTATTCATTAATTATTTTTTTTAACTTAAGTTATTTTTTTATATTATTATTTATTTTGTGTATGTATGTATGTGTGTGTGTGTGCTTGGAATCTCTGAAAGGGGAAAAAAAGCGATTATATTCTGCGCATAATTAGTACTTTAAAAATATTAATAATATACAAAAAAATAATAGTTTTAATTAAAAAAAAAAATAAAAATATTAAATACAAATAAATAATATTTAAAAAATAAATAAAATAAAAAAGAAGGATAAAAATCACAATAGGGTTGTGAAAAATTTGGGGGGGGGGGGGATTTGCGCCATTGAGCTTGGAGGGGATGGACACCCCTGCAGACATCTCCTATAGAAAATATTAAGGCTCGACCGATGGCATTTTTTGGCCGATGGGCCGATGCCGATTGTTGGCCGATTGTTCAAAGTCGGCCGATGGCCTATGGCCGATTTTTTCCCTCTTCCATCGGCCGATGGCCGATGCCGATGGCCGATGGTAAAAAAATCAAACAATTAGAAAAATAAATGTTTCCTAAGAGATTTGATGGGTCATAAATTCATTTCATTCTACTTCTTTTTCAGTCATTCAGATTTTGGCCTAAATTTCTATTTTGCTACCACTCGACAAAAATTGAGAGAGTGAGACGTAGTAAGCTGAGAAATCATTCGTTCGCGTTTTAAGCATTTTCTAGGAACAAAAAAGTATTCAGAATAGTCTAGAAACCTATGCAATCTATAGCAGGGTCGGGATATCTGCGCGAATTGGCGCAATAGTGCCAAAACAGAATCTTGACGCTATTCTGCTCGAAAAGTATTATTTTCGACGAAGTTGCGCCCTCACTGCACCAAATACCTGAAAAACTACAGCCACAAAAGTTTTAACGAGCTGCAAATCCGCGATCGTCGAAAGTTCACTATTTAAGTACACTTATCAAAAAAATCCTTAGAAATTCATCTACGCATAATCAGCGGTCGAGAGTCAACTTTTATGGCAAACATTCGGGGGAAAAAAAACAGTGCAAAAAGTTTTATACAGTGTAAAATTGGAGATCGCGAAGTTTTGCGAACGTAAACCGTTCTTTTTACGCAAAATTTCGAAAAAAAAAAAAAAGAAATATAATGTCAGGGCCGTCATTTCAAGTTTTTCCGGGGGGGGGGGGGTAGTGGCAAAGGGTTCAGACACAATGCAATCTCATCGGAAAACAAAAAACCACGCTCACTCATATGTAAATACTAGGGATGCACCGATTAATCGGCAGTACCGATTAATCGGCCATAATCGGCCACGTTGCCGATTATTAATAATCGGCAAAATCTGGCCGATTAATCGGTCGACAAAATATTTTTCAAATATTATTCTATAAAGTAGACCTTCACTAAGAAACTATGATGAATAATTTTTTTACAATAATCCTCACAGTTGATTTAAAGTTTTATTTTAATTAATTCACCTACTTTGAATAAATATACATAGACAATGTTGTAAAATTCTTCTTGTGGCGATAGTTTTCTCTTTAGTACAGTGCTTTTATATTCCCTTTAGTTTTCAAAGAATAAAAGTATTGAATTAAATTGTTACTAATTATTTAAAAATATGAATTAAAAGCACTCCTAAATTGGAGTGCTCAACACAGACTCCCGCTCCCCCCTCTTTTTTTTGGATTTTTATGTCCAATTAACATTATGTCCAATTAACAATGTGTTAATAATATTACTGACAATAATATGAAAATTGATTTCAAGAAATTTGACAAAATGTTAAAATCATTTTGCGAAAACTAGGAAAATGGAAAAAAAAATCTTTCAGAAATAAATTACTTACTATTTCTAATATATTGGAATTGTATAAGAGAGAAAAAACAGTGATGGTAAAATTGGTAGTAGAAAAACAATCATCCTTATCATTAATCGGCCTAGCCGATTAATCGGCCGATTATCAAATGCCGATTAATCGGTAATCGGTAATCGGCCAATTTGCTTATCGGTGCATCCCTAGTAAATACATTGATTTCTCAAAGCCAGGGAGGGGGGGAATTTATCCCCTGACACCCCTTAATGACAGGCCTGTGTAATCTGCAGAAAATTTCATCCAGCGTATAGTCGGCGATCGTCGAAAGTTTCTGATAAGCCGCCGTTTTTTCTCTCTCATTTTCACTTTATTTTTAAGACCATTCAACAGTAGGACAATTTAAGGAATAAATTATATTAAAGTATTAGAAATCAATATTTTATACATTAATCACGTGCTTATATGGAAATTACCGTAAAATGGGGTGTATAGGAACAGCGGGGTCAATCGGAACAAAACTTCCAGACCGTACAAAGAAATTCTTCATAAATATACTATTGGGTATTTTTCACCATTATTTTTTTTTTAGAAAGGTAAGATGATAGGAAGTAGGAAAAAATTACTTTTGTCAATCTGGCAACGCTACTGGCTTCTAAGGAGGGCTGTAAGTGGAATGCTAGAAAACATAACATTTTCATAGACTGCAAAACTTCATATGCAAGAACAAACCTTCTTATATTTTAAACCTAAGAGTGGTATGTTTCAATTATACGTGTATCTGAACAACAGAATACCACATTAGAATTTACATTTTTTATAAATTGTGTCATAAAAATGAAGAATTCTGAAAAATGCCATTGAAAAAAAAATGCGGGGTGAATCGGAACACTTTGCTCTGTTGTTCCAATTCAAACTTATTTGAAGGAAACTGTTTGAAAAATCAAGATTCTAACCCCAATTCCTCTAATCAAGACAAGGACAAGGATTTATTACTGTTTATCCCTTCTCGTGAGCAACTAGATCTTAGAATGACAGAAGTTTGTAGATTTCAGAAGATTTTTTCTCCAAGAGACTTCTTTTTATTTAAAATACGAGGAGGAAAGTCATATAGACTTTATATAGCAAAAGGCAAGCACACAGACAGTGATGAATAAGCGAAAAAATCTTTCAGGACAATCCCCGAAACCCAGAGATTTTAAGAAAGTAAAGAAAAGGCAGAGATCATCCCAGAAGATGCTATGAAAAAACTTAAGCCAAGTCACAATTGCTAGTTTTAAGGACAAGTACATATTTGTGGACGACATGAGTGACTTCCATTCGTGTTAAATCTTTGTATTTCAATTCAAAAGCATTTCTTAAAATTACTTTTCATTTTTCATAAGTTCAAAATTATTTTGAATTTTGACAAATTATTAACGTTTACTGGTATTGAAATTATACTTTTATTTGACAGTAAATTATCTGTTCTTGTTCTCCCTGATCAATATTACTCACATTTGTGAGACCTATTACAGGTTTCATGGAAAAAAATACAAATTTTAACATGTGTTTCGATTGACCCCTATGAGCGGGGTGATTCGGAACACTCATAATTTCCTATATATTTTAATAATAACTGTTCAAAATGTTTTGTGTTTGCTTGGAATATCAAAAGTAAAGCAAGACCGAAGTTTTTACCCAGAAAATCAAATTGAAAAAAAATCTTTTAACTGCTTTTTTTACAATCAAAGCTGAAAAGTGTTCCGATTCACCCCATTTTACGGTACTTTTTAACCATCATCTCAATGGCTTTAATTTTGGAAAATTTTGATTTGTCTTGTGGATTAAAATTAAAACGTAGGATACAGTTTTTAACCACAGAATAACACAATGGCAAGGGGGAACACATACCGTAAAATGGGGTGAATCGGAACACTTTTCAGCTTTGATTGTAAAAAAAGCAGTTAAAAGATTTTTTTTTAATTTGATTTTTTGGGTAAAAACTTCGGTCTTGCTTTACTTTTGATATTCCAAGCAAACACAAAACATTTTGAACAGTTATTATTAAAATATATAGGAAATTATGAGTGTTCCGAATCACCCCGCTCATAGGGGTCAATCGAAACACATGTTAAAATTTGTATTTTTTTCCATGAAACCTGTAATAGGTCTCACAAATGTGAGTAATATTGATCAGGGAGAACAAGAACAGATAATTTACTGTCAAATAAAAGTATAATTTCAATAAAAGTAAACGTTCATAATTTGTCAAAATTCAAAATAATTTTGAACTTATGAAAAATGAAAAGTAATTTTAAGAAATGCTTTTGAATTGAAATACAAAGATTTAATATGAATGGAAGTCACTCATGTCGTCCACAAATATGTACGTGTCCTTAAAACTAGCAATTGTGACTTGGCTTAAGTTTTTTTATAACATCTTCTGGGATGAACTCTGCCTTTCTTTAGTTTCTTAAAATCTCTGGGTTCTGGGATTGTTCTGAAGGATTTTTTCGCTTAGTCATCACTGTCTGTGTGCTGGACTTTTACTACATAAAGTCTATATGACTTTCCCAGCGTATTTTAAGTAAAAAGAAGTCTGCTGGAGAAAAATCTTTTGAAATCTGCAACTTTTTGTCATTCTAAGATCTAGCTGCTCACGAGAAGGGATAAACAGTAACAAATCCTTGTCCTTGTCTTTATTAGAAGAATTGGGGTTAGAATCTTGAGTTTTCAAACAGTTTCCTTCAAATAAGCTTGAATTGGAGCAACAGAACAAAGTGTTCCGATTCACCCCGCAAATTTTTTTCCTGTGGCATTTTTCAGAATTCTTCATTTTTATGACACAATTTATAAAAAATGTAAATTCTAATGTGGTATTCTGTTGTTCAGATACATGTATAATTGAAACACACCACTCTTAGGTTTAATATATAAGAAGGTTTGTTTTTGCATATGAAGTTTTGCAGTCTATGAAAATGTGATGTTTTCTAGCATTCCACGTGCAGCCCTCCTTAGAAGCCAGTAGCGTTCCCAGATTGACAAAAGTAATTTTTTCCTACTTCCTATGATCTTACCTTTCTAAAAAAAATTAATAATACGAAAAATACCCGATAGTATATTTATGAAGAATTTCTTTGTACGGTCGGGAAGTTTTGTTCCGATTGACCCCGCTGTTCCTATACACCCCATTTTACGGTTATATCCTTGTCTTTCATTCATATAAATTTCTTCGTTAAGAAAAAGATTAATTGAAAAAAAAAAGTTGTCTTTATTATTTTTATTACCAATCTGATTTTTGAAATATAAAAAAAATATTTTTTTGAAGAAATTTTTTTTTCTCTGATGTTATTAGATGAAATCAAAGCAAAACCTTAGTTTCTTTCTGGGAAAAATTACTTTTTTGACAAGTAATTGAAATACAAGTGAAAATTCACTTGGAATTCAAATTGGCACTTTTCTAAAGATTAGTTCATAAAATAATCGTAATCAATGACATTTTTTACATAATCTAATCGTTGTTGTAATCGCAGTTGCGATTTGGCAGAGGACTGCAATCGTAATCGTAATCTCCAATTTTTCCTTCTCGTAATCATAATCGTAATTGATTACATTTTGTCTTATTTGACTCCAAGCCTGTTCTGCTGTGTTATTAAATTTCGGTATCTTCCCGAATCAGAAAATTCATAAACCCAGAACTGTGTTGGTCCCGTTGCTGCCCGATTTCAAGCCACATGGTGAACGTGCTTTTAATTGTGAAGTAAAAAATAGAAAAGATAGAGTTCCCTCTTTTGAAAACTTTTTTTTAAAACATCGGCCAAGCATCGGCATTAAGATGTTTTCGAGGCCGATGGGCAGATGTTTTTCCTAAGTTAGCATCGGCTGCCGATGCCGATGGCCGATGGGAAAAATTTCAACCATCGGCGCCGATGCATCGGCCTGACCGATTTATCGGTCGAGCCTTAGAAAATATGTCAAATTGCTTTCGTTTTCCTGCACGTGGGGATACCAGAGAGTTTATACCAACTTTGTACTTAATTTTTTAACGAAGGTATAAAAGATACGCAAGTCCATTTTTCTTTCAAACTTTTCTTTCAAGAATAAAGATGAATAATATCCTTCTTTTCCATTATTTTCTTTTGTTTTAACTGTGATAATATATACATACTCCCAGCTGCAAAAATGGTCTAAATAAGGTGCAGAGTTGAGCTATTAAGAGTTAGAAGCGAAAAACAAATTTAGAAAAAAATAACGAAATCTAATTTTTTATATGGTCAGTATATGTCCTCCCATTCGTATTTAGGAAAGTGATAAGCATGAAAAAACAGTTCGAACTTTTAGAATCGAATCATTATTTGTGATCAAAATTCAAGAACATATTCAAACTCAAAATTCTAAGGAACCGTGATGAAAATAAGAGAACATATCGCACATTCGAAATTTTAAGGGGAGGGGGGGGGGTGCTCACATATTTTCCTCGTGGATCAGCAGGATACTTTTCCCGTGGAAACCAATTTCAGGGCAGATTAGAGTTATTAAAAGTTGACAACTTATTCATAGATGGCTGGAAAAAATGTAATATTTTTGCCGAAAAAAAGTACTAAAAGCAAAGAAATACTAATTTTTAGGGGAGTGGGGACTTCAGCTCTCACTTGCACCCCACTTCCAAGCCCTCCCAGGTCCCCCCCCCCCTGACTTTAGGAAATCAATATTTGCATATAAGTGGACGTGGTTTTTGCCACTTTTTGGTAAATTTTACATTGTGTATACACCCTTTGTCCCCCCCCCCCCCGGAAAAATGCGAATTGACGGCCCTGCCCACTCTCTAACTTCTTATGGGTGCTCATGATATCGCTCGACTACAGAAGAATACCGATTTTGGTCATTACAGAACCAAAAAGCACGATGACAGTGAAAATAGGTTCGTAATACTGTCGTGACCTCCAACATTACCAATGTTTCTTTCTTTTCTTTTTTTTTTTTTTCGGAAAATAGGAAAGGGTAATTGTCATAGTTTTGGAGTGGACACACACGTTTGTAAAACAACTACGAAAGTATCACAATTCTGTGTCAATTACCCTTTCCTATCACCAGGAAAAAAAAGAAAACCTTGTCTGTGTTGGAGGTTAACTTACCAGAGGAGCACTATACATTTCATTTCACACCTCCAGGGTCCCCCGTACCTACCACAGTTTCGTGGTTTAACCGGGATAGGGCCCTGAAGGGCGCTCTGTTCTTAATTTTGAACCAGAACCTAGGGTCGAGCAAACCCTAGGCCCAGCACCCCCAGAGGTATCGTTTCACTTGGAGGACTTTGTGACCACGACATTTTTAACGCCTCCCAGTCACCATTAATCAAGACGGTGGATCTTTGATCGGCTGGGATCGAACCCGGGTCCCTCCGGACACGAGTCCGATGCCTTACCGATCGGGCCACCACGGCCCGAGGAGCACTATACACCAGGGCCTTGATGTACTAGATGAAGAATGAATTAATTTAGATATTTTTTTCTGACTGAGAGTAACATGTATTTGACACGTTCGTATCCTTTCTTTTTTTAGTGATTTGTATCTCAGGAAAAAGCGTTTCCTATCCCACATTGCTATGCGATTTGCTAATATAGGTGTACTCAATCTCTCTTAAAAATTCCTAAACACTGTACTGATTCATCTTGCATATATATATATATAATATCCAAGGGGTAATATGGTGTAAATGGAAGTAGGTGCAAAGCATAATGGTAAAATATTTTAAACACGACTGTCTTTCTCTAGAATGGCATCGTCATTTTAAGAAATTTCGAAGTTGCGCCGGACTCTTAATAATATTTTCTCCAGAATCTGCGATGCACGTCGTTGTGTAAAGCTGCTCATGATCCCGGGACTCAATATTTTATTTTATTCTACATTTTTGTTTTCGTTAAGCCGAATGTTCTTCAAGTCGGTTTTTCCCCTTTCCTGCAACTTCAACTTATCGATGTTTCACATGTACTTTGTACTTTACAATACCGTACATATAACTCATTACTTTACTTACACCTAAAAATTTCCTGGAAGATTTTAAAATTACCAAAGTGATATGAACATGCCGTTTATAGATTATGCAACATTTTTAAAGGAGGGGCTTCATGGTTAACAATACTGCTAAGGCAAGAGAACAAATGTTCGTTGAAAAACAATGCATTTGTCGTATGCACAATAATGACTGTTTTACTGTTGAGATTTTGCTTAATTTAGCATTACGGAGGGGGGAGGGGTAGGGTTGGAGTAATAAATCAACTTTTTACGTTTAGTTCTTCACAGTACCTTATATGAGAGTGTTCTAAATCTTTCAGACCTCTAATGATTTTGGATCTTCCAAATCAATAGAGGAATCACTGGAGGCGGGCTTGTACACAAAAGGTATTCCGCTTACCCAGATAAGGTTTTTAAATAAATCTCTTGTTTCGAATTTCAACTGAAACTGTAGTCAACGGAAGAAGAGTGTGTTTTACTTGTTTAATTAAACTTCGTCAAACACTCTAGAGGCCCTGCTGACGCTGTGGTACAGAGTTCACTTTCTAAGCCGGGGGCGCGGGTTCGAGTCCCACCTGGCTCATGGGTGTTCTGACTTCCTTTCATGAATTGTAACTCATGTGTATCACGTCCTGTGAATAAAAAATCATAGCATATCGTTGTGGATTATTAGAAGTGTAAGCTTCTCCGAGAGAGAATAGCAAGAGACCTCAATTTGTGTCAATAGACCAATAAACACTCTCCATTTTATGGAAAAGAAAAAGTCTCAAACACATGCCAACCGATGTTAACTTGGAGAAAGTATCGGCCATCGGCCGTGTTTTAACCATCGGCCCATCAGCCAAAATTTGACATCGGTCGAGCCCTAGAATTTTGTATAATGACGGCCCCAGAGCTAATTGAAGCAATTGGCAAGCATCAATAAAAATCGCACACACTCTGAGGACCCCATATGGCAACTTTTTGGTAGTGTTGAAACTAAGGAATTTTTTGTTATAGAGAAAAATAGTATTGAAATAATGATTAAAATAACGAATTTTGTATAATGAACAGCCCCAGAGGTAGGTAAAGACAAAACTCATATCAACAAAATTTTACACACGCTCTATAAGGATACTATCGCAACTCTGGCACTGTTGGAGCTAAGGAGTCCTATTTCTCAGTTTCTGAAAAAGCAATAAAGTTTAACAAATCTTTTACAACAAACGGCCTTAGAGGCAAAAGAAAATATTAAGTCAGATTGTCAAAATTTTTAACACGTACTAACAATAATGTAAGGCAACTTTTCCCAGTATAGGAAATTTGATATAAAACGAAAGTTTTTTTTCGATGCACCCTATGCCCACATAGTCAGTTCGTCCCTTCTTACTATAACGCCATAAGATTTCCTCTAATTTTATTGAAATAACGATTAGTTCCAGGAAATTTTCATCAGAAGAATATTAACAGTCCTTAAAAATTCCCATTACATGAATAACACCACAGTCTCGAGTAAACTCCGAGGAAAATTAATAAGCAAGAGATCCAGCGTCTTGTTTTGGAGGGATTAACTAAAATATAAGTACAGAAATTGGAGTAAGGTATAAGTATAATATTAAGATGCAAATAATTGCCAAATCTCTTAGAAATAACTTAAACTATGCTGACTGAAGAGGAGAAGCTTAGTAATCACCACGCGCTGGCGCGTAATCTGCAGTGTTAAAACGCTGTTGCATACATTTTGGTTGCAGGAAGAGATTTCAACCGGTTCAACCTGATCACCGTAACTCGTCCCTTGACTGCCTTGAGTCCACGCTTGATTAAAATAATCATGATTATTAAAAACCCTCATTAAAATAAGGACAACAGTATCTATTTTACATCAAGAGTCCCTCAAAAAATTGCCATTAAAACAACGACTACTGTCCCTAAAATACATTATTAGAATATCGTCACCACAGTTTATCTGAAATCTGCATCTGAATAAAGGTAATAGCATTGCACGACAGTAAAATCCCTATGGCTTCAGCAGCTAATACTGAATGCAAATATCCGCCAATGTGCTGCAAACATTTTTTTTTCGTTTGATGACGAAACGTTTGCCGGCGGGTCAAACGTTGACCGACATTAGCCAATCTTCAAGCGTTTCCTTACAGATATTGACTGCGAGACTACATCAGCACTTGTTGCGATGTAGTTTAGAAAAATCTCAATCAGAATAAGAATAATAAAGCTTCAAAATCAACCCAAAAAATCTGTGCAAATGGTTTTCCCCTGAGCCCTAGCTCTGGGCGGCTTTGCGGATAAAATTAAACCTAGGATTTTCACATACTAAAAAACGCCTGTACTGTTCTAACTTAATTTAGAAATTCCTGAATAGCATCTTTTCCCTGACACTGTGTGACATGAAAGGAAAATTAGGTTTTCCAAGAGGAAAGTTTAAAATAAATATTTCTGGAGATCCCCAGAAACAGGGACAAAGGTCAAAATTTTAAAATAAGATAAAACTAATAACTTCTGTACCAATAGACAGAGTTTCCGTTCAATTTCAACGTAAAAACCAAGTTCGTATGAATATTTTCCCTCAAATATTCAAGGAAAACTGTCACGCACTTGGGGGGACTCTAGGGGGGACCAAGGGTTCACCCGAATTTAAATACTGTAGGAGGGAGGAAATTCCCAATTTTCCGAATAGAACTACAAATTTTGTCGAATGATAAATACGAGTATGCACACATCTAAAGGGGGATGGGCTTATTTAATGAAAAGGGACTTTCAAACATTTGAAAGTTGTAGTATTTCAATTATGTCCCCAAATTTTTCGAATCTTCAAACAAAATTTACAAAATTAGGACATCTTGGGGGGAAGTCACAGTGACCTCCTGTGTGCTTCCATCGGGCATCCCTGGGCCGGACTAATCAAAAAAGAAAATATTTTGCCCCTTTTTACGACCTTTGAGGATAGGGTGAGAGCAACAAGAGCGATCCTCTTGACTGCTTAGAAAAAAAAAAAAGATTGTCTTCAAACTCCTCTATTTTTCAGAAGAAATTATGGTTGGAGGTGTTGATATGATGAGGTCGTTTTTCGTCCTTCGATTTACAAGAGCGGAAATGACAATGAAAACTTTCCAATCTACTCGCTAAACTCGATTTTTCATTGGAACCGTGCGCCAGTCTGTGCGAAGTTGCGGATGTAGCTGGAATATGTATTTCAGTTCTGCACATCATCCTCACATCACAGGCAGCATGTGCGCAATGTTCTCGTAAACGTGCTTACTATAAGTGCCGGAAGAGTAAAACGTCATACATGCTCTTGAGATGGCATCTATAACACAAGGGCGCAGTGTTTAAACACATAGCATCATTGTTTCATTTATTAATAACCAGAAAGTTAGTCGTAGGAATGGTTTGTTTTGAAAGCGCGCTAAGTCCTTCAGCAAATGAAGGGATTTAGTAATTGGCGTCCTTCGTGTTGTACAAAAAGCTAAAATACGGCTGGCCCATGGCTCAAACAAGCTATGGAGGATATGCTGGATCCTGGTTAACGGTGACACCCCTCAATCATGCTCATGATGGTTGCGGAACGAGCAGCGATGATCTTAGCAGTGACTGGGAAGTTGAAGAAACTCGTCAAGTTCCAAAGGTTAGTGCAACTTTTCCCCTAGTAGTACCGCTGTAGTCCTTGACATTATGATGTTTACATTTGTTACCTTTCATGCCGTGGAAAGTATAGATCTCTATTGTAACCATTCAACTAGTGTCAGATGCATGCATGTTATATTTTCAATGAATCGCTCACTCCTTTTAATAACGTCAAATCTCAAAAAAAAAAACATGATTTTTCAGAAGAGAGATTTTAAAGTTTGAAAGTAAGATATGATGTTGTAAAACTATATGTGAAACCCCTGATTGAACTGTTTTATATGCATTCGGTCTTTTTTAAGAAATTCTGATGCTTTTTCTCTGCTTCAAGAAGAAGTGTAAAAATGTGTTAAGTTTAAAAAAGTTTTGTTTTATTTATGTCTTTTTGCATTAAATTTCAAAGATATTGTTTGAAATATTTCAAAGTTGTTGTTTTTGTCACTTAATTGTTCTCCCCATAATACCAACATAAAAACTAAAAGTGCGTTCTTGTTTAAAAAAAATGTTCTTTTCGTGTGCTATTCTGTTTTCGGATCAAATAATACCACCTTTCACCAAACAACACTTTCCTGCCCAACGACTCAAGCATAACTAAGATGCGACACTCTTGAAAATAAGGTATCTGAAATATTTGAAAATGCAAAAATGTCACTTTTGCTGTCCAACGGGAAAAGATAGAGCAATAGAATTGCTATTCATTCATGGCAGTTTAAAGACCGGCATGACTCAAAATCGCTAATTTTTGAAAATGTTTTTGACAGGAGTGAGCAAAATGACAGCTGTTTTTAAAGTTTGGTTCAAAAGAACATCTTCTTGTGATTTCTATAATTCCTGCGTTCTCAGATTTTACAAATGTGAAAATGATTAATAACGTCAGTTTGAAGTTAAATTCCCATTCAATTTTCCATTAATGATGCGAGTTCTATGAAAGGAACATTATTGTTTTCAAGGATTATTATAATGCTGCTTCAACACGCTGTAAACTAAACCACCAAATTTGATGTACACACTGCATTTTGTTCATTTCAAAGTGTTGTTTTTATTAGATTATTTCAATAGTTTAATATTTGCTTGTAACGTTGAATAATTTCAAATTTCTCACATTAACCACTGTTTGAGAGCTAACATTGTACAATTATTTTATGGCACATAATTATGGGTATCAGATGCAAATTTATTTGAATATGAAAAAAATTGTCAAACTCTAGAAAGATTTGTTATTTTTTAACCCAAATTTCTTATTTTTTCGACTTCAAGAGTTCATTATCAATAAAATATAAACATGATGTGGCAATGTTTATTAATTTCAATAATATAATCTAAATACAAATACAAAGACCAGCAACAGGCTCTGGGCCCAAATTATCTGTGTCTGTAATAGTTGTATTATTGATTAAAATGTGAGAAATGTTGCCGGCTACCTTGTCTAGTGGTCAGAGCAGTCTGCCTCGGATGGAGTGGTCCCGGGTTCGAGTCCCGGCTTGGGCATGGATATGCTTTCTCTCTCCTGTCCTTGTCCTTTCTCTGTGTGAATGTGTTGTTGTGAAAGGTTGCCTACCCTATAAACGGGTACCTATGACATGCGTGTACTGTAGAAGTCGGACTTCACACCAAATTACAGTACAGTTAGAAAAGCGAAGCAACGCAACCCAAATTGCCAGCCTGGCTGGCACACAACAAAAGAAAAAAGAAAAAGAAAATAGAAATATTCACTGAAACATCAATTATAGGTCAAATAATAATTCATTCCAGTTTAGTTTGTGTATATCATTGCCATCCAACACAAGTCTGAGTCTTTCTTAATTCAGTTTTACCCAACCTCAAAAATTTCAGTAGTTTTATCCTACATGTACATTAGGGTGGGTCACTGTCCTATGTTAAAAAAAAATTCGGATTTCCATCTGGCCCAGCAAGAAAAAGGTGCCAAATGATGTTTTAAGACTATATAAAATTTTATTAGGGTAGGACATCATTTTATGCTGCCAAATTGAGTTTAAAAAGCATATTGTTAAGAAAAAAAAATCACTTTTGTTAAATAATTGAAGAAAAAATGAATAAACTAATTAATAGATATAAATATATTCTAACTCAAAGTTATCTAAGTGTTATTTATTCATTATTATTCAAGAAACGTTTATTATAATCATATATTTACAATATTAAAAGCATGCATCTTTGACTAGCATGAAAGTTCTACTTACTATCAAACATTGGCATAACTTTCCAGGACTCTAGTTGGTTTCTTATAAAGCCGTCTCTTTCAGATTTTTTGCTCAATGTATCTGAAGCTTCTGTCACTTTTAACTGTCCTTTCAACAGCCTGTGTGTGACATGGCAGACGCAGTAAAGACAATTGTTTTGTTCCTGAAACAAACAGTTAAACATCTTCATTAGAGATTAATTTCAGTATTGGTGGATCAGATGCATTTTTCCAATCAATGAGGTCTATGTAAGATTCAGCAGCAAAGTAAACAGGAATTTGAAAAATTCGGAGTCTATGTTGTTGAACACATCGAGCTTCTAAAATCCAATGAGCTGCCAATTCACAGACGGGCTGTTCTGAATCTGTCAGCATTGCAATTAATTTTCAGGAAATGCAAAATAACTGTTTCTTTGGATTTCGGGATCTATTTTGGCCTTCAATTCAGTGATTAAATACCTTGTTGCAATGATGAGTTTGAACAAGTGACAAGCTCCATCTTTACATGAAGGGTGGCTTTTGATAGCAAACCAGATTGGAGCATAAACTTTTACGACATATGTCGCAAGAATCGTTAAATTTTCAGAAGGAGATTCCACTGAAACATACAAACGTAGGATTCGATTAGCACGAGTTAGCCATCGAGCGTGAGACATTTTGCCAGGTGACATGTATATTAGTTCCTCAGGAAATATGCCTGTAGAGACAGTCATTGCTATTCTATGCAAATATGTTTGGTTTGTACTAATATCTTGAACGGGCACCTTTGGTAAGTGTGCTGGGATAGGTATAAACTGAACAACAGGACTTTTTTAACGATTTTCTAGATCTTTGCCGATTGTTCCCCGAAATGACTTTGATCCGTCCTGTTGCGATCAATGTGGAGAAACAAATGTCTAAAGGGCAATTTATTCATATGCAATAAACAAATGAGCCACTGTAAAGGTTTATTTAAACTTTTTTCCAGTAGGCATATGACACCTCTATTTTTACCAACGTTAATGTTAGTTCCATCACATCCGACTGCCACCAAAGACTTCATAGGTATTTTTGATTCCAAAAAGAAATTTTTAATTTCTTGCTCTATGCATTTAAAAGTACCAGAAGCGGGTGCAATATAGCCTAAGAACTTTGGCAGCATAGTTAGTGAAATATGTTCTTCAATAATGCTTTTTCTGTAGAGTTTACCATTATTTTCTAATGTAATTAAAATTTTATCTTTTCTTCAATCAAAATATAAAGCTTGTATTTGTTCAACTTTGTCTTTGTCCAGGGCAGATTTTCGTGCGTCGTTACGTTTCCGGCAAAGCTTGTTTTTATCAATAATTTCCGAAGTGATGGGGTAAAGAATTAAAGAAGCAATAGCAGTTCCTGCCCGGTCAGATACCCAGTATCTATCGCATGTCCGGGAGAGTAAATTAAAGTCCACTGTATAGTTTGCACAGGTTGATTTACTGATGTAAGTAGTTCAAGAAGCTTGTCTAGGTCCTTGAAACTCATCCTCACTGTCTGTATCCAATGAACTAGATGCAGATGAAGTAATGAGACAAGAACTATCAGCACTTTCTTTTTGAGTGTGAAGCTCTGATTTTTCCTGCAGTACTTTTCTCTTAAGAATGTTAAATTTTTTCGTAGTAGCAGTATCTACGGCTCCAATCACCATTCTTCTAGTGTTCTTTTGATCTATTCGGAACCTTTTTTCTATCTTTGGTATTGTTTTGTTTTTTAGACAATTGCAGATATTAATATCTTTGCATTTGAAAGATGAAATGTCAAATAGCATTTTGCCAGCCCGGCGAACCTCTTCTAATTTTTTCTTTGAGATTTTAAAAGATTTCTACATTTCAAGTGGTAGATTTTTAACATAGCTTTTTCTCGTTTGCGTTGCACAATAGAAAGGGAAGCCTTTGCCCAAATTTCTTCTATTTTCTTTTCCACAAGGTCCTCTACCAACACAATCGAAGAGATTTGAATTACGGGAGTCAGCTGTATGAGTGGTTGATTGGGGACGTATTCAGCATGTACATTTGGTAATCTAGAATCTAATCTCATAAACACTCAGCATAAGTTGAGATGTTTTTGCTGCCTAGAGTTCTGTGATGAGTATTGAAATCCTCCGTAATAATAAAAGGGGGATCAGATAAGTCTTTAGTTCATTTAACCAGTTGATGTTCCAACTTTCATCAGGTGAATAGTTGTTGAAAATACAGATTTATTGCTATTCATAAAACGGAAACTCCCATGACTTCAATATTACTTGTTGGAAGGTTGACTTTAATTTCTGTGGCTGGAAAAGATTTATTTATGCCAATTAGAGGTCTATCTTTTCCAAAAAGGATTTTGTTGCTGAAAGAAAAAGGAATATTGTACTTGTGCAAGGTCTCTTAACAAGCAGTTGAACTGGAATTCAAAAACACTGAGGCATTCAACCAGGTGTGCTTATTTCAAACACTATGTGCATTCCATTGGATCAAGTAGGGTGAAGATCTCCCAGAAAAGAAAAACAACCTAAACACAAACAAGATAACCAAGCATACCTGGACCTACCCTAAACAAGAAAACAAATAAAGGGATAAAACCTGAGCTCTCAGAACAAGAACCAAAAACATATAACACCACAGAGTGACAACGAACAAAACCACAAACAGAAAACAACAGATAAAAACCTGACAAAGGCCTTCCTGGCCAAAAGCCAAACTGAAGCCTAAAGAAAAAAAAACGCTCCAGAAAAACCAGACACAGACAGGAGGCAACTCCTTGGGTTGACCCTTACAATTCATAGCCAAGGCGTTTAAATTACTCCTAACATTTGGGGGGCGGGGGGGGGGTGAGCTCATAATACCCTGGTATCTTTTTGTCTCAATTTTTAATTGTAGCGGAATGAGAAAACTCTCATGACCATCCAATTTCCAGTTAATCATTGATGAAATAATTTTAGTGACATTTTCATTCATTTTTCTTAAACATTCGTTCATAGCAGTGGTGACCGTTTCCTGCATTACCTAGAGTTGTTCAGAAAATTAATTCCGGAGCCTTATCTTCAAGTCATTGAGAGCAATATTCATACCTAACTCAAACTGTACTTTTGTAATAAAGTCATCCGCCTTACTGGCCATCAGCACGTATATCGGTGATTTCTCTTCAAATTTCCTATGCGCCTCAGCAAAGGTTGAATTGTTCTTACATTTGAGCTCTAGCATTAACTTTTCTTTAATTCTATCTAGGCAAGAATTGAAATTAGCAGGATGATCCTTTTGGCAATTCGCAGCAATTAGAAAGTCTGCTTCATATTTCCTCAGAATACACTACCCCACAAGTATTAAGTGCTTCATTCTTGCATTTTGATGTTGAGTGATTGAGCTGAAAACATTCCTGACATTGTCGAGGTCTGTCTATGAAGATATTAATTCTAACATTCATGTAAAACAGTTTGATATCATCCGGTATCCCTTTCTCCAAAACAGAAATTAGGTAGCACAATATCTGTAAAGATTTTCCCATTATTTGCATTCTTTAAGAATCTATGCTTCAAAAAATGTTAGCCCATTTGTGCACTCAATTTCCAAAATTAATTCGTTTAGAGTCTGACCAATGCTAACATCCTGAAGGATAAAACAAGTTGTTATATTTTTAGTGTTTACATGACTGGTAGTTTCTATATCCAACAGAGATTTGATATTCACAATCTCCACTTTGCATTCAGCATCAGCCTATTCAATTACAATTTTGTTGTTTCTCGTAAATTAAAGACACTGAATTTTATCAGCGTTTTAAATAATAGTCAGAAGTTCCTTTTTTAGGGCTTTAGATTTTCTTTTTGGAAAAAATTCCCCTTCCTTTATCACCGAAATGAAAATACAAAAATTGGTGATACTGCTCATGTGAGCCAACTTAAGTAACTCTTTGGTGGGTGTTGACAGTAGACAGTGTCACGTGATAATTCATTTTTGGGTAAACACAACGTACCTCAATTTCAAAAACATTCCGAGTCAAAGTCCTGAGCACTGTCTCTTCCCCTAACGTCAAGAAAGATGGTTTTCAATGCATTTTTATGACTTCAGCTTCAAAAAATTATGGAAGTGCCCTCAAGTTCTTCACCTACCTTCCAACATGATTGAGGATCTAAATTTGCAGTTTTTGGACTTCAATATTGAAACATTGCTGAGAAAGAGTTTTGAAACAAATTTCTTCCTCTAATGTCATCAAAGATGGCCTACGATTGCATTTTAAGACTTCATATCCGAAAATTTTCCCAGGAAAATCCTCCGAACTTCCTTTTTCCAGCATCATTAAAGATCCTCTAAAATCGTGTTTCAAAGCTCCATAACTATGGAGAGGTCGTGAACCAAAGATGACCACTAGTTATCTTCAATTTCGAAAAGGTTTGAGAGGAGCCTTGAACCTCCTCCTTCCTTATAGTAACACCAAAGATTGTCGAAAAGTTCATTTCTAGAACAAAATTTTTGGTGGAGAACATTCAAACACACACATAGTTATGAGCAAATGTTCAACTAATCAACAACAGTAAAAATTTACTTGAAGTTGCAGTTTTTGTATACTTATTCTCCTTAATTTGAGGAGAGTCAAATCTCTCAATTGTAGACCTGAATGACTATTGAAAATAGCTTCCGAGTTCTCAAGCAAATTAAAACTGGAAGATTTTAAATGTAGTAATGGATCCAAAACATTGGCAGAAATTTTTATCTTCTCTCTTTTTTTTTTTTTCATTCTTTGTCTGCTGTCTAATTTTCGTTTTTCACCGCATCAGAAATTTAAATGAACAGTTTGATTTTCTACCTTAGTAAATTGCGAGATTCCTACAGCTAAAATGATTTTGAATTTGATAAATTGCGGCAATATTCTATTTTGTTCAAAACTGGGCATGAGTTTATTTTATTTACTTTTTTGTAACAGGGCTTAAATCTAAAAAATATATTTGTAAATGATTGATTATTAATAACAGGGTTTAGGTTATTAAACCATAATTAAAAACTATGGTTTAATAACCTAAGTAGTTATGTAATTAGTATGCAATGAAGTGATATTTCATTTAGAAAAGTCTAATAGGATAAAGCAAAATTGTTGTACAGGTCCCAAGCCACGAGCTTCTTAGCATTGTTTTTTTTTTTTTTTTAATTTTTTTTAAGTATTAATATTATTTGTAGACTCATGTTTGAATGAAGACCTAAGATGCATAAAACTTGAAATTTGTGGTCTCATACTACATGTATAAATGTTTAAAAATGTATATATGTAGTTTTAAGTATGTACATCTAAATGTTTTTTAGCCATCTGCTTGGAAACGGGTAAGAAATTTGGTTCGTTGTACTCCTTTCATACAGACGTATAAGAAACAAAAATACCCATGGGTGCAGCTTGCGGGTCATCAAGGTTAGTTTGAAATTTATCTTTGTTGTAAAATGTATTTAATAAATTAAAGCTATCAACTTTTAAAAGTGGAATAGCGGAACAAATTGACTCAGTGTTGAAACTTAAATGTTTGTAGTTTAAAAAAAAGGTTTAAGATGAGCTAAAAAATACTTTGAAATAGGGTGAGTTCTGGTAAGTGCGTACCCTTTTTTTCAAAGTTCATGTTCTCAAGGATGCGGCTCTGTTGAAAAATCTTGTACACTCACAATTTTTGTTTAGTTTTCTTTCCAGATCCTTTACTAAGATTTTTTAGCATATAATATTTCAAATAAACCATAAGCATAGGTTTTGGGACCTGGTTTATGACACCTATTCTAAGGTACGCACTTTCCCTACCTCGCGGGGTAAGTGCGTCCACCTTAAATTATGTGAATATGAGCAGGAAAAAACTTCTGGCACATATTAAATATGTTAGGCAGTTGCCTTGGGATAATTCCTAGTACTAGAGATCAGCACTTGCTTGCATGGATGAAACGCAATCAGTGATATCCCACGTGTCTTGCGAACAACTGTGATTTGAAGATTGAGAGTGTTGTGTTTGTGATTCTTCCTTTGTCCTTTTAATAAGACCAAGTGAGCAAATGTAAGTTGTTTTTATTTAGTAATAATCACTTATAGTCTACATAGTTTATTTTGGTTTAATATATTAATCAGTCTGTGTTTAAGCCAGGGTTCGCACTTACCCCTTCTTAAATGTAAGATAAGACATGTGCGTCCAATAGCGTTGTTGTAAGTGGATACCCCTGTGATTTTAATTCTATTTCTATGGTAGATCGTTAGGTGACCTGAGTGAACAATTCGTTTTATTTTCTTTTTTTTTAATAAATACGGTTTAAAAATATTTTTCTTATTAGAATCAGCAGCAGTAAGAAAAGACACAAAATAAAGAGCAAAAAGAGAAAAAAATTGATCATGATACGATACTCGTACTTTTTTTTCTTGTACATTGAAATAGTTTTTCACAAGGTGTTCTTAATTTTCTTAAATATAATTTATTCATTACTCCACCTTCGTTTTTTAAATCAGTTGGTTCCTTATTTAGTGCTTGAACTAAATTTCATTGCTTCATTCGTCATTCTGGTTTAAATTAAGTATAGCTTATGATCGTTATTTTTAACGAAAAATTTACTAACTGATATCTAAAAGCCAATATATTTCAGAGGTAATGAATAAAATCGAAATCTTATGCCACATTCAATGTAAATATAAATACTTGATAGAAATGACGTCGGATTCATAATCGGCTTATAAAAGAGTTATAAGCAAAATTAAAGGTGAATTGCGAGAGTCGGATTTTCCACGTAATAGTACACACTTGCCTTATCATGATGGTACGCACTTGCTCCGCATAATTGTATGCCTATGCCTCATGATAGTGGTACGCACTTGCCCCATCATAATGGTACGCACTTACCCCCACCTTACTTTAAAGAAAGGGAAAGTGCGTACCGTCATATAAACACATTTTAGTTAGAGTATTTGCTCAAAATACCCCATGTATGTTATTAGTAGCTATTACTCAAAAGAAACAACTTGCATTTCTTGACTTCAATTGCTTGGTATGGCTACAAGAGAAACTGAAACAAAACCTTCTCAGTCTTCACTTCAGAGTTTTTTTGAAGACATTTAAGTTGTCTCTGATTGTGTTTCGTCTATTGAATCCAGGAATGAATTCTACCTGTTGAAATTATCATTAGACAGTTATCTAACATAGTCGATGTGTTGCAGAAGCCATTTCAGGGCACTGTTCATGTAATTCCCAGTGGATGCACTTACCCTGTGGACGCACTTACCAGAACTCACCCTAATTAGTTTTTTAATAGCACCACCAAAATGGATTTTTTTGAGTTCGAAAACGATGAAAAATTCCAATTAACTTTAACACCTTTCATCTCCAAAGTAAAATTTAGGTCTGGTCCTGATTTTAAGAGTTTGATAGCAAAGCTATATAAATGTATAATTTTGCTGAATTTAAACACTATTTAGAAATGGTGAGTCTGCACCACAACTTGCAAATTTCAAAGCCTTGAATATCTGAAAATTTAAAAAATCCTATTTTTTAGCTAAACTAGACCATTGAATGCCCAATCAAATGGGTGTGTTACATCTGCGTAACCTATTTTCTTAGAAAATTTGGGCGGTTATCTACTCGGTATTTTGTAATATTGAAGTGGATGACACATTTTCAAAATAAGGGCTTATATTAAAAAACTATTTACATTTATTAAACATATTTAAATTTTTAAAGAATATTCTTACACAATTTGTCCAAAAGGTTTTATAGTCGACTTCGTCTTAAAATTTGTAACATCTTCTTTTTTTTCTATTGTTGCCAAACTCAAACTTTGTTGCCTCGAGGTGGAAAAGATGATCATTTCTTCTTTTCAAGGCTTATATCCATCAGGGTGTGACATAACCAAATTAAACCTCACCTAAAATATTTTAAAGCATTGTTTACAATTTTTATCAGTGATGTATATATGTTTGAATTTTAAAGGGGGCCGAAGTTACCAGCTTAGAAAAACTACACACTCATTTTTCGAGTTGAAACGGAGATTTAAACTGCCACCGTTATTCATCTACCTCTAAATTTCTATATCAAGTTATAATTTTAAGTAAGGGTTAGACAGGGGGAGGGGAGGGGGATTCATAAAAGGAGTCATGAGTTTAGTCACGAGAAATTTTTTATGCGCTATTCAGTGGGGGCTTTGAAGGAAAGATAGACAATACTTGTAAGGTTTACAAAAAGGAATATTAGGATGTCTCTCGTTACGTCAGAGGAAAGACAGAATTGAGGACATTGCGGAAGTCTCCGGAAATTGTTTCAAAATTTAGATTTCACAAACTTTTTCGATGTATCTTCCATGATATTAGGAGAAAGAGGGAATTGATTCCAAGATATTTTCAGAAGTGAAGTAAACAATTACGATTTTTGATTAAGGAGGGTTACAGTTTTTGATAAAAAAAGCTTTGAGCTCTCTCTGAAACCTTTTTTAAAATTGAAGTGTTTTAATGACGTTAGGCAGAAAGTATGGTTTCAGGAGCTGCTGCAGAAATTTTGTGACACTGAAGTTTCAAATTCACAATTTTATGTTTTAATTTGTTGAAAAAAAATGTGATGGTAGGGTTGGTCTCTCCCAGAATTTTTTCGAAAATATGGTTATGGAAAGGGGTTTAAGGGCTCTCCTGGAAAATTTTCATCATCAAGGCTCTTAACTGCAATTTTAAATTATCTTTGTTGATGATAGGAGAAAGGGAGAGAATTTCGGGAACCCTCCATTTGAAAAACATTTTTGTGACGATTTTCCTTAATTTTGGGAGGGGCCCAGGGGCCCCCTGGGCCCACCCCTTATATAGGCGCTTGATTTTTATGGATTTCAATGTAAGCCACATAGACATACAATACAAGCTTGCTAGTATTTTATTTTAAAAATTAATTTCCTTCTGTTGCGGGTGTAAAAAAAAGAACATGCATTTTCATCTTTTTGTAAAAAAACTTGAAACTTTCTGAATTATATCAATTGAGTGAGCTTTTTTTTTTAAAACATCAAAGAGTTATACAAAAGTAGTCACTCTATGAAAAAAGTTAAACTTAATTTGTTCTGGTATTGGAAATTTTCAAAGTTGTCGTTGCCAGTGTGACTTTTATAACCACAAGAATGAGAGGTGCGACATCGTTGACAAAACATTGATGCTATTGATATATCAAGCAAATTGTAAAAATTTGAATGCGTAAAAGTCCTTTGTTACATTGCACTTTGTTATATCACTCATTTGAATATATCACGATTTTCCTTTGTCTCTTACAAAAACATCGGCCAAAAGTCATCAATGGTTATTGTAGAAAATTCTTTCCTGTGATTTTTCTGCTATTTTTTTTTCTGAGAATTTATTCATTTACTGCAAATATTCATGCTATTGTTATCTCACTTTGTTTCTCTCTAAATCATTCAATTTTCGATGAAATCCACCAGACAAAATTATGCTCCTAAGTTTGACTTTTCATGCTTGAATGATTTATATTAATTCTATTTTATTGATGATCAAGCATTAAAACCCTTAAAGGTGTTTTTTTTTCGCCTAGGAAATTTTCGAGCTGGTCATCATGGTACAATTTTTAAGAAATTTAATGGTACAGAAGTATCCTGTTTTGAAAAGCTTATGAAAGATGCCCTTCGACCATATGTTCCTGCATTTAAAGGCAAAATAGTTGAAGAAGATGAAAGTATCCTTTTAATTTTATTCATAAAATAGTGAATGCTCTTCAATAGTCTTTTCAAATTTAAATGTAATCAATTCATACCTCTGCAAAATATTATCATGCTATGTGATAGCTTACATTTTATTTATGTCATTCCAAAAACAAAGTGTGAAATTTTGTTTCAATTTTAAAGCTTTAGAAATATTTTTATAGCCTTGTGTTAAGTAATGTTTATTGTAAAATTAACTTGAAGCATGTATTCTGTAAGGAGAATATACTTTTATTTTTGAAAATACAATTTTCTTGCTAATCTATATTGACCATAATTAAAATTTCGATTTGAATGGCTTTTTAAGTTAAAAGCAGTTAGGATGATATCATGTACAGCTTACTGTTGCAGTAACGAATGTATATACGTGGAAAATGTAGAATTTTATAGGGATAAACACATGATAAAATTTTGAACTCAATTTAAGAAAGGAACCTATGGTTTTGTTAGGCATTTTTAAATTATATGAAGTCTTTAAACTTTTATTTTATAAGAATACATTAAACTGTAACAACTTGTTAACTAATTTCTCAAAAAAATGTTACTGTGAATGTAATTTATTTTTTCATTTTAATACTAAATCAGTGTCTCAGCTTAAATGTTCTATTTTTACAGAAGTACTTTTCTTTTTTCATGTTAAGTGTTTCTGTTTCAAATATCCAGTTTAGAATCAGAATAAATCAACTTGTGATGCTGCTTTTCATATCATTCTCAGTCAAAATAACCCTTGTTAGATTCAGTGCTTTGTATGTTGCTTGTTCTTAACATGATTAGCATATATTGAGCTGGATGATCTTCTTGTTAACTTTGAAAATCCTTGTGTTATGGATATTAAAATTGGTGTTCGTACGTATTCTGAAGATGAACTGGCCAGAGCCAAAGGGAATCCCAAACTTAGAAAGGTTTGATTTTATGTACCCATTTTTTTTATTTTGAAAATAATTTAAAGAACAAGTTGTTTTGGGAATAAGAGATATAGAATTGCAATATCAAGTGATAGAGGAATGCTAATGAGTTAAAAGATTATTGAAATTTATCTGAATAAAATGTTTGTTTTTGTTGACATGAATGGAAATTTTTGACAACGTTATTTTTTTTTTTAGACAAGAAAAAAGTTTTTAGGTCGTGATTCCAGTTTGCGTTATTATTTAAGATGAACGGTAATTTATGGAATTTGATAAAGGATGAGGGAAGATCTTCCATAGCAGCAGAAAAATAGGCTAGAGAAATAATATATAAAAAAAAATATTTTCTGTTTTACTATTTTTATTACATTTTCATGTGAGGCAAATATCCATTCAAATGATCCATTTTTAATATTTTTTGAAAGAAAGGAAAAAAAAACCCACAAAGTTTATTACATAAGTAATGCATGGAAAAGAAATACTAAAATTAAAGGCAACATTTTTTTTCAACGCTTTTAAGCTTCATGCACTTTTATACCCAAGTGATATAAAATTTTAAAAAAATGTATTTGCAACCTTAAAAAATGGATTGTGATGGAGATAAATGATTTAATATCTTACTATGAGTCCATGTCTGAAACCTATTTTAAGTTCTGAGCCCGACTAATCTCTATTGTCTATGATGAAGTAGTAAAAGGTCTGAAATATTAAGGGCAGTGTCCAATTCCTGCATACTTCACAGCTATCTCATAGAAAGCCTTTGAATTCGAGCATATTCCTTGTCTTTCTTTGTGGCTGTTATTAACATGGATGAGATACTGAATCTATTATGCAGATACATAATAGTTTGAAAAGTCATATTCATCCTACAACTAATCATCTTCAAAATGAGGCATTCAGTCAAATGGAGTCATGCTTTTTCTATTTAAATGATAAAAATATTACTCTGAGACAAAAGAAAAAAGGCGGAAGTTGATGCAAATTATTCTGTAAGAGATTTAGCTTTTACAAAATACAATGGTCACTTCGAGTTATTTTTTAGTAACTGGAGAAAATAACCTTTTAATTAGTACTTCCATATTTTTTACAATAGGGTGCAATGCCCTATGTAACCATCCTGTAGTCTCTGAACCTTAATATCTTAGAACTTGATTATGTTTGGTTTTAAAATTTTAATTCTGTGTTTTGTAAAAATAAATTTTCATCTTGATTACTATGGTGTGAATCTGAATTCAATCGAAGCTCACTAATGGCAAAATTTACATCTCATGAGATGAAATATAGAAAAAAAGGGCTTATATAAAAGAATTAACCAAGGGAAAAGGGAGCATTTTATGCTAAAAAAAGAAAAAAAAAAAAGAAAAACCCCTCAACCTTAAGAATGAGACTAAAATGTTTTTAGGCACCTCTAAAAATGTCAGTGATGTGTAGTCTGCTCCATTATGCTCCCCTCCCCCTCCCCACTTTAGTTTTAGTGTATATAAATAGAGGACATTGCTGGAATATAGAAAATGACTTTTCTCTACTGAAGATCCTAATATGCAAATGTTTAAAGATATGGGTGCACCCAAGAACAATGGCGCAACTACCCTCAATTTTTTGGGGTCAACCCTTCAGAAATGCGGTCTCCCAATAATAAGATTAAAATCCTTTTGAACCATCCTTTCTGTATAATGCTGTGATGCTGCATTTCATATCATTATCAGTCAAAATAAATCCTTGTTAGATTCATTGTTTTGTATAGAGTGCTTTGTAATAAGATTAAAATCCTTTTGAACCATCCTTTCTGTTTATTGCAATCCCATAAACTGTTCCATGACCCTCCCCCCTGTAGACACCCCTGCTTTAGTAATCATGATTGGAGTAATTGCAGGAATAGTTACAATATATACTGGAGGATGGCTTTTTTATTGCAGATGGATTAGTAATGTTCCCCTCCTTAAGAGCAATGGCACACTTCCTTTAATTTTACAGCCCGCCCCCCCCCCCCCCCCACACAGAAATGCAATTCCCCAATGATAAGACTAAATCCTTTTCGAGAACACTTGTAAAAATTTCAAAAGAATAAATCCCATCTCTCCCTATGGCTACCCCTGTGTTAGAAGTTATAATTAGAATAAACTGCGCTAATATTTACTTATTGAGATGAAAGATAACTTTTCCATATTACAAATACTAATATGCAGATGGTTTGCTCCGCACCCTTCGTTTTATGGTGCTTCCCCGCAGAAATGTCATCCTCGGTAATTAAAACTAAAATCCTTTTAAAATATCTTCTACAATTTTCAATGGCGTAGTCTCTGCTATGAGCCATGTCCCCACCTTTCCCTCCCGCCAGGGGCGGACTGGCTCTCCCATGAGGGCGCTAACCCAAACCTCCAAAGGGCGCACTTCAAAATAGCCCCCCCCCCCCCACACACACACATTTTCTCCGGGAATTATCCGCAAGGGTCTCGATTTTTTTTTACAGCAAAATTAAGTTTGGTATAATATATGATGTTACAGAAGAGTACTTTGTCGAATAAATTGTTTCACCTGGGCGTTATCGCAACTACTATTCCTTTATAGATTTTATGTGCTTCAGAACTTACAAGACAAATGTGTAATCCTGTTCCTATCTTCATTGTAATACTTTTTATACACAATACGATTAATTTTAAGCAAAACACAATTTTTATCACTTATTTCTAGCCTTTTTTCGTTATCCGCGATACCCGTGCCACCCAATTGCGCGGATAATTGGGAGTATACCGTAGTTAAATTATAAGTTAAGCCTGCATAATAAATGGGTGTGAATATTTGGGTGTGGGTGTGTATGCTTCTTATACAAATTCAAAGTTTGCGCCGGATCTTTACCAAATTTCGTACGAAAGTCCTTTGCTGCTCAGAAATTCACATTGAAGATTTTCGGAACATTGGAACTCAAAAAATTCAAAGAGGCCTAAGTTTAAATTTTGAGTCATACTGCCTGTTAGCCAGTTTCGTAGGATTATATTGTGGAAATAACAACAATAAGTTTCCGTCGGATCTTTGTCAAATTTGTCACAAAGGTTTTTCAATACTCAGAAATTTCATATGGAGGGGGAGATAGGTTAAATTTTAAAATAGCTATTCCTTCACTTTGGCGTGAAATTGCACACAATTTTTTCTTTTATTTGAGCCTGATTAGTGAACATGTGTCTCTTGGCAAAACTTTTATTTTCACGGCAGACGGTGCAATGCCTGAGAAAACAGCTAGTAATATACAATGGCGATGTTTATTTTCTCATTTCGCAATTAAAGTTATATTTTTTACGAGCTTGTTACATTCTGAAATGTTTTATGGAAGTGTTTTACTTACTCTCATGCAGGGTCTCCAATAAAGCATAAATAATAAGAAAAGCAAAATCTAGATAAAATCATCTTTATTAAATTGATTTAAGGCTAAAAAGATAAAATCCTTTAAAATAATACACCAATAAATAAAACTTTCAGTTCACAGTAATACATCTCGCTCTGTTTTAAACGCGTTTATTTTCATTAAAAAATTAAAGTTACTTCTTTAGCTACAATTTCTTTGTCCTCTGGTGCTTAATAAAAAATGCATTACGTATTTGTGATTTCTGTCTCAAATGCTGTTATAAGTTCTAGATTCTGTATTCTTAAACAAATTAAGAATCTGACCTAACTGTTATGAGTTTAACCATCCAAAACCATTGCTAGTACTTTCCAAACTTGTCTCTCAGTCAGATAAGTCATGTAAATTTGGAAGTTTGAAAAAAAAATAATTTTCATAATTTGTGAGCGCTCCTCATTGTGTTAAAACCGATCTTGTAACACAATAAAAGATCGTTATAATGCACACCATGGAACACGTATATAGATTTAAATGAAATACAATTTTAACCATTATTCACAAATAAATTGGCTTCATAACAGAGCTTCATCATGCACTAAATGGTTACATATTAGCTGTTGTGCTTAAAATACAGAAATTGTTTTTTTCAATTTATTGTTTACCTTCGAAAAGTTGTGCGATTTTTAACGAATTATGGTGTGCGTATATATAGAGACTTACTTACTGCTGTTTTGATGATCCGCTTACTATTATAATGCTCATGAAAATAGGGAGAAGCCAGTCAATCAACTAAACACAATATTCAGTAAATCATTATTTAATTTTATTTTAGGCAAAACTAAACATTTTTGTCAGTAGTACACGTTTTTCAGTGCAATACAATTCAATTGCTTACTCATGCAGCTTTCTAACATCATAAAAATACCTATCTGAAGAATCTTTTGCCAACCGATTTCTCTAACCAGCATCACCCCACATGAATTCGTAACCTCAATCAATGTAGATTGACACTTTGACTTGGCACACACATGCACACAAAAGAGAGGAAAACGCACAAAAATAAGAGCGCTCACTTTGGTTTATACCAAAGGTATTGGTATGGACCATACTACCTATCCCTTTTGAGGCACTATGAATTCAAAGTTTATTTTTTACGCTATTCATTTGAACCTTGATCTGAAACTTTTATTAAGTACTTCACGCGATTCGAATAAAAAAATAAAATTAAAAAAAAAATAAACATTTAACACCAAAGGAGCACAGGTTCGAAGGCTCAAAGACGCATAGCCCAGAGAAAGATTTTTTTTTTTGGTAGAATAGGTCTTCCTTCCAGACTACCTATCACCTCTGGGGGCGGGTGGGGGGCAATGAATTAAAATGAATTATAGCACATTTTTTAAAAATCTCCTGCAGCAAACTTTTATAGACTTTCATTCGCTTCGAATTAAAAAGGGGGGGGGGCGGGGGGAGGTAGGGCAACTAGATTCGAGGATGCAATGATACAGAGGCCGAAAGGAGCTCACTTTGGATTAAGATCCCCCCCCCCCCTCCAACTGGACTGCCATCACGTCTGGGGGCCTGCCTGTTTCATAGCCTCCGAAAGTAAAGTGGAAAAAAACAAAGGCGCACAGGTTCGAGGGCGCATAAGCGTACAACCTGGAAGACGCTGTTTTTTTTTTTGGCAAAGCTCCCCCTTTCCGACAACCTATCACGTCTGGGGTGTAGTAAATAAAAGTTAATTATAACAGGTACATTATTGAGTATAACCATCTTCTTCAATCTTTTATAGATTGCTTTCCTTGCTTCGAACGTAAAGATTTAAAAAAAAGGGATGGGGGAGCTTTGTTCATGGTGCAAGGACGCACAGACCGGAGGGCGCTAACTTTGGATGAGGTCTCCCTTAAAGACCACCTATCACTTCTGGGGTACAATAAGAACCGCCTTCTGATAACGCTTATTGACTACTTTACATGTTTCAAACGGGAAAAAAGTAAAAAATAAGTAATTAACTAAAGTTTAAGGTGCACTGGCAGTGTAGGGGGCGGTACTTTTCAAACTGTTAGGGGTTGCTTTGAAACATTTAAAATTATTTAAAAAAAAAAAAAACCGAAGGAGCACACGTTTTGAGGGCGCACAGGCCGGAGGGCGCACCTGCCCGCGGGCAGGTGGCCTCTACAGCCAGTCTGCCTCTGCCTCCCGCCCTAATCGCCACACCTGCTTTATAGTTATTACTATTAGAATAAATTGCTGGAATATTGCTTTGACAAAATAGCCAAAGACAGTTCTATGCAGGAACTTTAGCTAGGGGTGCTCATCCCAAGAGCTGCCCCTCCCCGCACAATACTACAAAGCTATTTTTCCCGAAAACCCGCCCCCAAAAATTGACAGAAGTCCTCAAAAATATTCTCTATAAGAAATCGATGGTATACTCTCTTCTATGAGCGCTCTGCCCTCCACCTCCCACCCTATCCAATCTGCGTCCCTGCTTTAACTATTATTATTAGAACAAATTGCTTTAATATCTATTTACAAAGGTAGCTGATAGCGGTTCTTTACTTACAGGTCTTAGAATGCAGAAACTAGCTAGAAGAGTCCACCCCAGTGCGTCATGCTCCTCTCCCCACAAATTTTACCTATCACTCTCCAAACCACGACCTCAATCATGAGAATCAAATCTTAAAACAATGTTTCTAAGCTATTCCTCTTTTCTTTCTTTTCCTTTTAATCATAAGTACATTTTAAATTTGTTAACTCTTCTATTTTATAATGAATTTGACAATTCTAACAAGACATTTTAGCACATGTTATATTAATTAGCTGAAATAATTCGGAAGCAATTTCAATAAGGAAATAAGAGATGTACATTTATTTGAAAATCAGCTGTTCATCTTGTTTATTCTTTTCAGGAGCGATGATAAGTTACAACAATTAGTGTTATTATATATCTGAGAGTAATATAGTAAAAAGTGCAAAAATATTATCTCTAACAAACTAGTTCTAGCGCTTCAGTAAAATATATATAAAATAAAAATAGCTTCAAAAGCCCATAGTATAAAAATTCAGTAAAGAGAAGTCATGTACTGTTTGTGTGGCTTAAAAAAAACAAATGAACACACGTGCAACAAATAACATTTTTTTGACAATTTTATCTTTTTCGTTTAAAAAACAGGTCAATCTATAAAACAGGGCTTTTAAACTATGATATTAGCATGTAATCGCTGACTTCAAATGAGACTGAATGAAAAACATGCCGTTGCCTCTTTCATGCAGAGCCATCTAGTATTTTTCAATCGAATTGAATTCACTTTTTTTCCCTCGAACAGCACACTACTCTTTCTGGGCACTATTTTGTAATGTATGAATAATGAACTTAAATTTTTATTTGTTACTGAGTGATGTTTTATATTGAAAAGTTTGAGCTGCAGAATGTTTTATATTTTTCAGGATATGTATGAAAAGATGATACAAATCGACACGAATGAACCAACTGAAGAAGAACACAGATTAAAAGCTATCACTAAACCAAGGTATATGGTTTGGAGAGAAACTATTAGTTCAACTTCTAGTTTAGGCTTTCGTATTGAAGGCATTAAGGTAACAAAAAGTGTCATATTTAACTTAGAAATTAAGCTATTTAAGATACTGTTTATGAATTTGAAAAAAAGTAAAATTAATGTATTTATGTCTAAATGATATATACAATTAGCTGCTTCTGGTTTAACACGTTAACTGCCGTGTCACCCGTATTCGGGTGACAGCAAAAGTTCTCATCAGGCCACGTCACCCGTATTCGGGTGACAGCAAGAGTTCTCATCAGGCCACGTCGGGTGACTCCTTCCAAAGGATTTCCGAACATATTTAGATAATTATATGACAGGAGATAATAATACTGTTGAATTTTTTTAAAAATCGTTTATTAAAAAAAATATTTACAGTGCAAAATATTGAAGCATTCACTGCAAAGTTGCGGTTGACAAGGGCAGCTTGGACAAAAAGTAGTGGGTTTTCTGAGATTTGCTCGTGCCTTTGATCGTTCCAGTGACTAGTCTTCCTTTCACTGCGATATGAATCACTGCACACTGACTTTTTCATCTTTCTCTTCACTATTGAAAAATTATGGGCAGAGATATTAGTTGTACTACTCAGTACACGGCAAAGATTACAACTGCTCGTGCAGAGTAATAACGTGATAAATGAGGATCGTAATAGATATCGGGGTGAGAGTACCGAAAGAAATGTAAACGAAAGAAATGTAAACAGACATGCGGTAGCAGAGCACGCATCTTACAGTGGCACGGGTGGCCTGACGGGGATTTTGTTGTAAACACGCGTGGCAATCAACGTGTTAAAGTCCTAAGTATCATTTTATTTGAAATATATAACTTTCATCTGCATAAAATATGCTGAGAAAAGAGTCCTAAATAGAATAAATTATATTTCTTCAAGAAGCTGCAAGAAAAAAAAAAGCAATGTTCAATCTTAATATTTTTATGTGAAACTATAATAATAGTAATTAAATTAGGGTTCATACGCTCCTTACAAACTCCTTATAAACTCAAGAAAAAATAAGGGCCCTTAAAACTCCTGAATTTTGCTATTATCTCCTTACAAACTCCTTATTTTTAATTCTGTGAATACAAGCCCTTGAATATTTTCTTCTACCACTAAACTCAAGATTGTGTTTGAGTGCTATACCGAAACTGTGGTATTTTTTCACGTGTTAATACCATAAATCTAGTATTTTTCGTTACGCTTTTATCTTCCTACATCCGAAATTTTTTTCCTTACTCCAAATTTTTGGCGATAAAGTCGTTAATTATTAATAATATTCATCAAGTAGACCTGTTAAAAGGACATTCTATTTTTTTTTTTTTTGCTTTAGTATTGTTTTATTTGCCGTTTTTATATTTATGACGCCTTCATTTTTAATGATGCAATCTGTTTGCATCCTGTTTGGGAATAGAAATTTTCTGATTTTTTTGCATACTTTGCTTTATTAAGGGGCAAATAAGTAAAATACCATTTTATTTCTACATTAAAATCGAAAATTAAAATTTTCAAGCGAAATTCTGTGAGTGGGTTCTTCTTTATGAGAAACAAAAATTTAACATTTATGTCACTGATTTAATTTAAATTTTACTTCGATCATTTTATTGCTATCACTACTGAAGAGCTTTAAAATGTTAATATAAAACATTTTTACTTGCATAAATCCTTTTATATGTCACTTTTTTCCCCTTTTAATTAGTTTATTATGGAAACCGCGATCTTTTTGCATCCGCCATGGGAATAAGATTTTTCACATTTATGACGTTTATTATACTCTGTCAAGAAGCAAGTGACTAAAATTTATTTTTATTTTTCCTTTAAATCATTAATTTGAAAAGTTCTAAACAAAATTCTGTTCTCTTTAATAGTGTCAACCGTCATACCTGAAGAAAGTTGGAAGTTGCTTTTACCTCTACTATTTTCAGTTAGCTTATTGCAATTTTTGTTTTAATAATTACTTTTTTTATGCTACAAAATTATTAAGGAGTGTCTTGTTTTTGAAAAAACACTAATTTTCAATTTTTAACATTCTTTTTCATTTTTTTTTACTTTTCTTTTAAATTTATTCTCAAAATAAAATATTTTTCAATGGTTACCCCCCCCCCCCTCTGTACTTGAATTTGATTCTGAGTCTGCTAACATTCAAGTAGCAATAACTGTGTATATGACTTTCAATTTAGTATGTTACTCAATACATTGTATGACGGCAAACATAAATAATACAAGGTTTGTAAAAAAATGTTTTGAAATATGTTGCGTAAAAATAAGTATTTCGACTGGGAGAGTCCTTAAAAATTGAAATGAACTCCTGTAAAACTCCTTAAAAACTCCTTACTTTTAATTTTCAAATTTGAGTATGAACCCTGTAAATGATTGTGTTGATTTTCATGTCTCTGAACTTCATTTTTTCTTGATTTAAATTTTCAGGAATAGTATTTAACCTATTGTGTATGACTATTTGGCTAAAATGATGGAAGTACAATACACATTTCTGTGTAGTAAAAACTTTTGCTTGCATGAGTCTTTATTTTTCTTTAAAAATAAAAGTTTAATATGAGGCTTTCCCTCTTTGTGCAACACTTGTATAAGTACATACTACATACATACTTTAATCCAAAATATTAGTTTTCTCCCTTCACCGCTTCTTAACAACTTTTATCTTAAGCAGTATGATACTTATCTAACTTATCTTACATATTTTCAACAATTTTTTTAGTACAAAACTGGTGCATGCTACCATATTGTTGTTTCAAATACCACTCGGGTATCGAGCCCGAGTAGATGGTTTTTACGAGCACCATTAATGTGGAAGACCGTTTTAGCTCGACACACATGCCATAACGATCCGTTTATGGATAGGTATCCGTTCATAACACACTTTCACACACAGAAAGGACTGACAGGAGAGAGAGAAAGTACAACCCTGTCCAAGCCGGGATTTGAACCCAGGGCCACTACATCATGTAGTCATTGTTGAACAAAAAAAAAGTGGAAAATGACTGCTTTTGCAGGACATAACTTGAATTTGAAAATTATGTTTAACATAAAAAAGTTTTCTGGTTCCCTTTAATGTTTCAATTTTAAAAATTTGTATAATACTTAATGTATAAACGTTAAATGTTTTACTTACTGCTCTGAAACATATTATAATATAAGTTGTTGTTTTATTAATCCAAGCATAAAATGTCAAAAATTCTATATTTTAAAGATATACATATACTGAAGACAATATATTAGTATTAAAAAAAAAAGAAATATTGGGTCACTACAACAAGAATTCAAAGAAAAAATGCTAAGGATTTAGATCATAAAAAAGCTTTTAATTTCCTGTTAACAGAACAAACTAGCTAGTAGTGAAAAATACAATAGATTAATACCTATAGAAATATTAAGTAATTTTCTGAGCTTCACTGAAAAGCTTTTAAAATGTAAGATACATAAACCATAAAATAAAGAATTTGTCAAAATGACTTAAACAAAACACCAAAATCATAACTGAGATTATAATATAATGAAATCATACTTGACTCTTACTTTTTTCTCTTGATCAGCAGTATTCATTAAAAAATAATTGGCAACTAATAGAAAAAAATCTCAATTTTTTGCTTTTTATACTATTTATTGTTCCACCATGTTGCTTTTCTCAGGTGACTTTTCATCCTAAAGCTCACTCTTCATTGCATTGAAAAAGGGGTTCCTTGTAGCCCCAAAACACATGTCTGCAGATTCTTGCAATTTTTGAGTGTTATTACGGTGATTATTCCTATTTTATTTTAGACACTTTACTGTTGAAATTTTTTGGTATTGTCCCTTCTGGAAGCTTGTTTGTGCATTTTTAGATCTTATCTATTTGGTACATCATCCGACTTGGGTTTGCCTACCCTCATCCAGTTTCCTAATATGTTATATATAAAAATGTAGACAAAAGTATTATAAGCGCGATAGTATAAGGCTGAATAATAGCAAAAAAGTGGTCCTTTCATAGGGTTGTCGCGATTTTTTAATTTCAATAATGGATACATTTTGCAGATTTTCTGCAGTTATCTTTTAGTTAAAGAAGAAATTTAGCAGAAAGCTGCAAAATTTCTGCATTTTTTTTTTTTTTTTTTGCAGATTTTTCTAAAAGCACATAATTCAGGAAGGCACATAATTTATTAATCATATAGTCATTTTTAACAAAAACGCAGAGTTTTGAGCCAAATAAGTGTTATTTGTGAGAGATTTAGATCTGCTTTTAATTTTCAAAAAACTTCAGATTCTTGCAAAATTTAAAGATACCTGCAGAAAAGCTGCAATTTTACTCAACCACTTGAACTTCAAATTGCGACAACCCTATGATTGTGTCACTTTTATTTAGATAACTATATGCCATTGTGTTAGGAATGTTTTTATCTACATTTTTATGTATAACTTATTAGGAAACTCGATGAGGGTAAGTTAACCAAAGTCTTATCTTAGACTATTTTTGCATGTCTTATTAATGAATTTTCGTGTTTCCTTCCTTTTGTGCTCTTCCCTGGTTTAGGTTTCTCTTACTCTCTAGAAAATCTACTTAACAACTTCTTAAACATGAACTCAATAGGTTCAAATTTTAGTTTCTTTAAGGTATTAAAAGAAACTAAGCTTTTTACTAACAGACCCAACAAATCCACCCATAGTGGACATTTTTACTTTTTGCTTTGAAAACTTGATGTCATAATACAACTTTATTCATGTGCAGGTGACGAATAACCTGTTTCATGTTTTGTCTGAGTCTTTATCTTACTCTATTGACAGAGGCAG
>JAXGGA010009979.1:0-49005 GCA_038373865.1 Uloborus plumipes | reverse complement strand
GTTTCTATTTATGTAACTTCTTGCGGATTGCCCAGACACGAAGAATCGTGCTGAACTACAGAAACTTTGTATTTCGAAGAGCTGATGACTGACTACTGACCAAGTGAAAAATCGTAAGAGACAACTAAACAAGACAAAGATAGTAGAGTTCAGGAATTGGAGTGGTCATGGGGTAATTGGCTTTCTTTGCTGTTGGCGTGAATATAAATACGTGTCTTAACACTTTACCGACCAGTAGCGATTCGAACATCCTATGCCCTTTCACCGCCCGCTCAGCTGCAGATCGTCCAAGACACCGACTCGGTTTTGGCCTAGATTGACGCGCGGGGATACACTAGGTGGCCAAAAGTATCCGGACACTTTCAAAAATTCACATTCTTACATATAGCTCGAGAAATAAGTGATCAATTGTTCTTTAACTTTAGTCATACAAAATATAAACTTCACCGAACATTTCCAAGTTGAAATTAAATTACCCTTGCATTTGGGGGACGACAAGAAGGGGGTTGAAAGAAAAACCGCTTTTTGACCATAACTCTTCGAAAATAGCTCGGAATAAGCTATCAATTTCAGTAATTAATTAGCATACTATGTATAATTACTGTACAAATTTTTATGAACGTACCACTCTTACTTCTGAAGATATGAAACATTTTTGAAAAAACGGCAATTTTATTTGAAGGGTTTTTGCTCATAACACGCAGAGTTTTTGATCAAACCTTATCACAACTTCAGGAAAGATGACAAAATACAAGAGAAAGAACATACTAAAGCGGTAAATAAAAATATTAAAAATTCGATGAGATATGAACGTTAAAAGGAAATAATTTTTCACGGCGCATGCGCGAACGACAGAAATTTATAACTACAAAAATATTGTAGCCTGATTTATACTGCATCTTATAAAAAAAGTTTCAGTTGAATATCATGAAAAATGAAAAAGATATCAGCGATCTAGTGAGCTGTATTTCATTCAGTCGCAAACAATACATAAATAGTGAGGGGTTGTCCGCAAATAGTGTGGTGACAATCGATCATTTTTTTTCAATGTTAAATTGTATACAGTTTGAAAATTTATATTCGGCATAGAAGTCACATTTCGTCTGTTCGGTCAAAAAGACCTTATACGTACGTTTCCAAAAGTATCCGAACACCCTCTGAAACGTTGGTTTTGAAAGACGACGCAATAACCTTTAATTTAAAAATAGCTCTTTGTGGACAGACCCTCACTATTTATGTATTGCCTGAGAATGAATGAAATACAGCTCACTAGATCGCTGATATCTTTTTCATTTTTCATGATATTCAACTGAAACTTTTTTTATAAGATGCAGTATAAATCAGGCTACAATATTTTTGTAGTTATAAATTTCTGTCGTTCGCGCATGCGCCGTGAAAAATTATTTCCTTTTAACGTTCATATCTCATCGAATTTTTAATATTTTTATTTACCGCTTTAGTATGTTCTTTCTCTTGTATTTTGTCATCTTTCCTGAAGTTGTGATAAGGTTTGATCAAAAACTCTGCGTGTTATGAGCAAAAACCCTTCAAATAAAATTGCCGTTTTTTCAAAAATGTTTCGTATCTTCAGAAGTAAGAGCGGTACGTTCATAAAAATTTGTACAGTAATTATACATAGTATGCTAATTAATTACTGAAATTGATAGCTTATTCCGAGCTATTTTCGAAGAGTTATAGTCAAAAAGCGGTTTTTCTTTCAACCCCCTTCTTGTCGTCCCCCAAATGCAAGGGTAATTTAATTTCAACTTGGAAATGTTCGGTGAAGCCTATATTTTGTATGACTAAAGTTAAAGAACAATTGATCACTTATTTCTCGAGCTATATGTAAAAATGTGAATTTTTGAAAGTGTCCGGATACTTTTGGCCACCTAGTGTATATGTGCATTTCTTAAACTCTGGTAAAATTGTACGCTTCGTGTCATTGTAGGGTAACAAAATTTAAGTCACTACAGATCGGTTCAAAGTCGATTAATCGACGCCCGGTCGGTAAGCGCCGGAGAGCAAACGTCGAATAATCGACGCCCGGTCGGTAAGCGCTGGGAACAAAACGTCGATTAATCGACGCCCGGTCGGTAAAGTGTTAAGAATACATTATTTTAGAACCAAGAACAATTTTGAAATGAGGAGAAACACAAAAAAAAAAAAGAACAGATGTTGAAGTTATTTTAATGATTGCAATACTTCAAACTTTTATAACTTCCTTGATAAGACGTGAATTTTTCTTTAATTCTAGCTTGAATATTTGAAATTAAGAGCACAAAGAGAAAGACTGAATTGCAGTAAAATATTTTTAAGAAAAATGAAATAGTTGAAAACAGAATTACTCAACATTGAATCAGGAACTACTTTCTCGCCAGAATGTTAATTATTTGACTAACTCAAAACGGAGATAATTATAACGAAAATAACATAGTTTCGAGAATATTTTTATCTTGATTTATTACTTGTGCCACTTCCCTTCTCTCCAGTGAAAATTTTAACGGATTCAAAAAGTGTAGTTAAAAAATTAAGATTTTAACTCTTCTGTTGCTATTTTCAGAACGATATTAAAAATTGGAGCACGTGTTCTTTGGATGATCTAAATAGCAAAAAATGCTAAAAATAGAGTCTAAAGGAATAAAAATTTTATTTAAACAGCTGTTAGTAATTTCTTCGTTTATTTATATTTTGCAGAAGGTGTTATCATGGATTCTTATGTTATTATTGTTTTTTTATGCTGAAAGATTAATGAATACGAAACTGAATACTTACGTAATGGTCAATTAAAATAATACGTACTACGATTTATTCTTTTTTTTTTGAAAAGCAGGTCATCGTCCGAAAATGTTGTCTGGTGGGTTTTGAAATTTGAATCAAATGCTACTTATAATGTAACTATTACGCAGCTTGTTTCGGAATAAAATCAAAAATGAGTGATCAGATATTTGCACAAAAGTTTGATGGTTCAAAAGTGTTTGTTCCATGTTCCATGATTTTTTTATTTATATATGTGGATGGTTAAGTTATGCCAGAAAACTCGTCGATAATTTGAAAGTCTTTCTGTCACAAATTCAAGACAGGAAGAAAAAACAAAACAACGTTATTTTAACGAGTTTACAAATAAATTGCACATTATACGTGTGTTGAGCTCACAAAAAGGGCCTCTTTTTTAAAAAAAATACATTCAGAAAAATTTCGAGCTCCCCCCATAAAACATTCAGTTCCCATTGAAAATTAAAATATACTTCACAAATCTAATACAATAACTTCTTTTTATACCCTCTCAATGTGGGAAAACTATTTTTCTTTCTACTAATATATTTTGTGATCTTGTGGCTGTTGTTAATCTCATAATTGAATTGAGGTTTTCTGGCACTCCAAAAGTAATTTAAATTTTTTTTTTTTTTTGCAAATTTTGTCGTCTTTTGCGCTTTGTGTTTTTTTTTTTTTTTTCTTCAAAAATACAAAACATTACTTTTATTTTCTGAAAATAAATTATTAACATAAAAAATGCAAAAAAAAGATAATAAAAATAAACAGATCAAAGAATCAAAACGTTTCAGTTAAAGCACTGAACGAATTCAATCTAAGTTTTTTTTAAAAAGCAAAAGTAGAGACTACTTGATTTATTCCTATTTTATCTCCCTTTCAATAAACAAACGATTACAAAAACTAAAATACTAAGAGTCTCCCTGAACTAAAAGCGGTGGGGCGTGCAGTTCCAAATTGGACATACACATGAATTGAGTGCTTCGCAAATATTAATACAACTGTTCCGTAACTTCCTTCAAACGATTGTATTGGAATTTTTCGCCCATCAAAACAAACAAAGTTTAAGAATAAGAGAAAGCAAAACTCGAGACCTTGGCCTTCTGTTCAAACGGAATGAATACACGAACTCAATTCAGCCATGCGAAACAGCAAACGAGAACTAACGTGGTTTCAAAGTTCTATCCTAAGCACAGTTTAAGCAGTTCATTTTGTGCGATAAGATTCACTTTTGGTGAGCTTTCTGAACACGTTTGACATAACAAAGGTTTGTTACTAATAATTAATGTCACTTAGCCTTTTTACGTGTTTACAAACTGATTTTTAAAGACTTAAAACTTCAAAATTGTAGCAAAACAGTGGCGGATACAAGGATCGCCCCTCCCTTGGGGGAATCTTCCCCGGTAATTTTTCGACATTGAAGTTCTAAAAATGCAGTTTGATACAAGCTTTAATGAAGTTGGGGGAAAGTTTGGGGTTCTCCCCCGAAAATGTTTCGCAATTGAAGTCCAAAGCCTTTGTGATCAATAATTGTAAATCAGTATGCATAGTAAAAAGTAAATTGTATCAATCGCCCTCCCTTGAAAAACTTCTGTATCCACCTTTGCAACAAAACCACTCAATATAGAAAACAACTGTGTTTAAACCAGTGGTGCCCACTCTTTTTCTGCCCGAGGGCCGCAACTGATTAAAATCATTCTCGTAGGTCAAAACATTTCAAAATATAATTTTTCCCAAATGGGGGGACATGAGAAAATATGGAACAAGGAAGGAAATTATACACCACTTATTGCTGTTATTTTTATTGCTTATGCGATAAGCTTTACATGCTTATTTTATTAAATGCATGCTTTACAAAAATTAATTTCTAAATTTGGCCTCAAATTTGTGACATTGTCACATCTTGGGCGGTTTTTTTTTTTTTTTTGCTCGTGAACAAAACAACGGGCACATGGAGCAATTTCGCCGACCGGATGTAAATCGTGGATCGTAGGTTTTGCACCACTGGCTTAACCCTCCATGTCCCAAATTAATGTATCAAATTTTGAAAATCCGTAGGGTCTAAGGCCCCCTACGGCTTAGGGCACCTAAGAAAACTGTTTCCGATTGCAGGTACCATCTGTCGGCCTTTTAGCGAAGTACAAGGAGTGGTACTTAAAAGCTTCAGCATGATTCCAGCCATATAGGATTCATAATACTAAATTAATGTAAGCGGGACTTCTGGGTCCCGTCAGGGCATAAAGGGTTAAACTGTTGGAGAACATTTTAAAACTATTTGGCTATCTCAGGGTAGTGGCAAACCAAAGTAATGCAATAGCTGTGAAAGAAATGCAATGAAGATACCTACTTTTGCAGCTACAAACATCACAATTAATACATTAAAAATAAAAAAGTTATACTTAAAAAAATAAATTCAATAAAAGTAAAAAACATTTTCCTTTTTTTCGTCTTCACATTAAAGATTGTATCACTGAATTTCGCAACCAAACAACTGTGAACTCTAATATTATTTTTAAAGTACACGTACACTTCAACAGAAAAAAAAAAAAAGTTCAACATGACACAATAGAATCGCTTACAAACACACGCTCTCAGTATGACTGGTTAATTTCTCCTCTTCCACCAGGTTCGGGGAGTGGGAGGTAATCATCTGGGATATTCTGTTAATGTAGGAAATGCGAGGGAAACTTGGAGGTAATAGAGTGAACACATGGAGAGAAATCAAAGGGTGAAACCATCTGTCACAATATGAACGAATTGCAGACGACGAGACAGTCTGTCTGGATTTTTAACCGTGTTTCAATTCAGCAAATCGATTCAATTTTCCATTGCACATTTTGGCTGATATGCCACTCTCCATAGAGTGTCTGCAAAATGTAAAAACGTCTTCAAAAAAACACAAGTGACTGGCTGGCAAATGTGCGTTTAAAGCAATACAGTAAAAGCTGTTGGTATTTTTCATGTAAAAAAATAAATATTTATAAAAAGTTTGATTTTTTGCCTTGAATTTCTGCCTTAAAGTCTTTCGAACAAAAATAATCTTAGTTTCGAAGTATGCAACGTTTCTAAAGAGGACAATGACGTTTTAACTATTCCTTTGTCAAAGGTCTGTTTAGGGTTTTAAAAAAGGAATCTGCATAAAAATCACAAAAACTATTTATTTCTGTAGTACATTCTAATTCTAAAAACACCAGCCTGTCACAATTTACGATTGGGATAAAAAACGACGATAATAATTTAAGTTCACTTTTTACAATGTTCCAAGTATTTTTTTCCCTGCATCGGAGACAAAAGAAATTCGTTATTTAGAAGTCACAAATTTGCAATTGGGAAAAAATTGCTAAAAACTGGTTTCAACTTTTTTGGGTTAAAATAAGTCAGTTTTATAAATAATTGGGGGAGCGTGAAAAGCAAAACTAAATGCGTTTTTAGAAATGATTTTTACACTTATGTAAACATTAAAAATAATAACAATAAATGAACTCTATTTTTGTTTTAAATGAATATTTAATCCTTCTTTTCACCAAAAGATGCAACTCAAGAGATAAAACTTTCTACAGAAACAAAAAAATAAAAAGCCGCATACAAATAAAGTTTAATTTAGAATGTAGGTTCATTAATTACATGGAAGGGGGAAAAACGAAAAACAAGTACGCGCAAATGACTGGTAGAAAATACGTCATAAAGGTTTCTGCTGCTACTACCATTACGTTTTGGAGAATTTTATTCCAGCGATTCGACGGCAGTTGAATGCATTCGCTCCAAGGGCGTCAACGCGTCAGACGGGATTACGTTTTGATTATAAAATAGCTGTGAATTGTTATTATGCATAATAACAATGCGGCATCAACAGGTGGATGAATTCGGCGGCAATTTTCCGTTCCGCCGAGTGTATAAATTGGCACAAGGCTGAATTCCACATCGAGACAGATAGCCTCTTCCCACCAGGTGGGAAACGGACCACGCCAATCCAGTCACTCGACCTCTGCTGGAATATCGCCAACGTTTGTTTTGATGTCCAGAAGTAGACATTTTATGCAGATCAGAATAGTCGAACCTGTTTATCTCGAACCTGCCTATCTCGAAAACCTCTCTATGTCAAAAAAATTTCAAGTGTTTCATCCCGTGTTTATCTCGAAAGAAGTTTCCCGAAAACCTCGATATCTCGAATTTCGACGACTCTAATTTTTGCATTTAATCTCCAACTAAACCTTTGGGCGCAGTATAGCCATAAAGGCGCTTGCGCCAGAAAACCCAAAACAACCAACCAACAACCAACTAAACCTTTATCAAGGGCTTTATCTTGGAGACAAAAATCATTTATTGTACAATTATTGAAAGACAATGTTCGTACTTATAGGTATATATAAAACTGCTATCGATATGATCATGAAAATTAGTAAAACATGTACTCACAACACGTCATACTGTAAAATATTCAACTATCAATAAAAAACCATCTATTAAGCATTTCACTTTGTTCCGATTGCTTATATTTGTAAACAACCACTGTACTTGAAAGTACCATCCCTTACACTTGTTGCGAGTCCGACAGTTGTTGTCAGCGATCGGAAACATTTCTTTGCGGCTAGTGCCGGTTCTAGGGCCTAAGTCCCAGCGATTGTCAGAATTTTTACTCTGTGCACAACTATACTAAGTAATAAATTGTCTTTGGACCATTTAAAAATGTTTTTTATTTTCCAGAGTTGGATGAAAGAAAAAATTATGTTACATAAAGCATTCGAAATAGAAAATGAAAAAGCACTGATATTTAATTTTCAGGAGAAAATATAACTGAAGAAATAAAAGTGGCCACTTCAAGTTGCTAAAGCACTGCCTACGATGCTTTATTGGAAGTTTGACTATGAAATAAGAAAAATGAACACGTATAAAATGACAAAGAAAATATAATTGACATACTAAGATAACTTTTTAATCGGAGGAGGCTCTTCAGTTAAATCACAAGTACAATGAGATAAGATAGTTCATCTCTCACTCGGGCCAAATTGAAGGTATCAAACTTTTTCTTTGGAAACAACCAAGTTCTAATCAATGTATCAAATTTTAGCGCCGTTGATAATAAAATAGAACCCCTTTAGAGGGAAGGCCGACCTATCCGACATTTTGGTTCCAAGACGGCTTATGGATCCAACCTCGTTTAAAGATTTGGAAACTCATTATTTTAATCATTGGTAGCTATGTCGTTAAAATACGCCACATTGAGTAAATTTAGTAAGATAACTGAATTCTCAAATTAAATACTAGCTTATGCGGAAATATTTTCAGTAAATAAACCAATTTTCATCCTTGTTGCTTGTCTGCAATTCAAATGAATATAATATCCTCATTTTATTAGTTGGAACAGTTAAACTTCAATTAAATCAGCCATCTGAAGTTTAGGCACCATTTTTCTTTAACGCGGTTTTCGTACACATACCGGTGGAACCACAAGCGTCTTTTTGGAACCAAAATGTCGGATAAGTCAGCTCCCTTTATATAAGGACCTTATAATAAAAGCACGAATAATGGAGAAGGAACAGAGATTTTATTAGAGGAACAGTATACCGTGTTATTAAGGAAAAACCATGATCAAAGTGCAAATGCTGTTAGCCTTGAAATTCTTGGCTATAAAAACTCTGATACTAACATTCCTATTATATATTCTTCAAAAAATTAGATTATCGTCTTAACAGACAACGTGCATGATTTTCATCATGGAACATCTGATCAGAAACCCTTTAAAGTCGGCAATATATATCCTTCAATGTATCATCAATTCTTTTATTGGTAAAATTTATAAAGTAAATAATAAACAAGTTTGCTAAAATCTCAAGATTCAGAAAATTCTCAGAAATATGAATCATCTTCTTAATAATCAGATGACGCGCATGATTTTCATCATGGAACATGTCTTTGACAATATTTAAACGTCATAAAAATTTAACAAAATTGGTCAATAATTTTTTTTAAATAACTGCCAGATTTGTTCAAAATATCAAACTAAAATAACTGTTCGTAGAAAAATGAATCATCTTTTTTAAAATCAGATGACGCGCATGCTTTTCACCACAGAACATGCGATCAGAAATATTCCGAAGTCCTATGAAACTCTAATTAGATGATTAACTGGTCAAATGTTTTGACTTACTCAAAGGTTAAAAGAACTAGAATAAGCAAAAATATTATAACTATTTTTTTGGCTTGCAGGCAATAATCCACCAAGGATCACGGCCTACAATCCAAGATCCGAAAACAATTATACTGTTGGACATGGGTGTAAAAAAACTCCACTTTTTATTGGAATATGATAGGCTTCTCATAAAAAATAAATCATCCTCTATATAATCAGCTGACGCGCATGATTTTCATCATTGAACATATCATTGAAAAAGTTTAAATGAGATGTAAATTTTATGGAACTGGCCATTTTTTTAAATAAATGTTACATTAAAAGCGTATAATGCAACCTTGAAAAGCACAAATACTCAGGAATACTGAAGACACGTGTTTCGGCGTAACGAGGAACTCCTTTTTCAATGCAAAAAATCTGAGTTTTAGATGCATAGACATCCGACAAAAGCCTTTGCCTGTTGTCTGTGCATCCATAAGCCCATTTTTTGCATTGAAAAAGTCGTTCTTCGTTCCGCTGAAACATGTGTCTTCAGGGTCATTCCACGTCAAATCAACACAATTTGGTACAATTTTAGGACGGCCCGTCACAGATTTGTATGAAACTTGGTACATGAAGAGATTTAACCCAGTTATGAACAAAAACTATAGAAAAATTTTTTTCTTTCACTTCATTCGAAAGTTATTAATTATTAATTATTCAAATTTTCATTAAAAAATGCCACACTTAGAGCCGGTTAATGCTCATTTTCTCAGAAACCATAAAAGATACAAGCTTGAATTTGGTCTTGTTTTAAAGCTCTTTAAATGTGCTTTAATTTGATGTGCAACTTGATGTTGTTAGAGAATACTAAATTTAAAATTTAATTTAATTTAATTTTAAAATTTAAATTTGTCAAAAACGGACAATTTTAAAATTCTGAAAAAATTCCCAAAATTACTTTGTATTATCCTTTCACATCTCATCAAGTTTCAAAATGGAATCTTAATGGGATCATATGATATAGGGAGGATAAGTTTCACATATCTGAGAAAAATTAGAGTATTGTGGTGAATAATAAATTTTTTTATCTATAAAAAAGATGAAATATTTCTATAAGGGGTAAAATATCGTAATTAAATACTTTTTATAATCTAAACTAGAGAATGGGTTGAACAAAGATATGTATATCTCAGATGGGGCAGCCGACAGTATAAAAATAAAAAGAATTTTTTAAATCTATGCTAATATGAAAGAGAATTGTGGCATTTTTCAGCCACTGCTCATGGTAATTTAAAATTTAATTATATGTTTTTTTTAACTTAATTTTTTCAAATTTTAAAATTCTGAAAAAATTTACAAAATTACTTAATATTATCTTCTCACATCTCACCAAGTTTTAGAATGGGATCTTGATGGGATCAAATGATACAAGGAGGACAAGTTTCGTGCATATGAAAATTGCAGCATTTTGGACCATTAGTTTTCTGATAGCTCAATCAAATATTATTTAAAACTAAAAAAATAGCGCAGGGAACGAAAAATAAACTTCTAATAGTTATGTAAACACGTCCAATGAGTTACATAAAGTTTAAATGAAATTAATATAATAAAAAATTTAGAAAAAAACTCAAAAAATTCATAGATAAACTTATTTTTAGTAAAAGAAAACGTCAACCATATAATACGTTTTTTCGATGTTTTAGTCTCCAAGCTGCAAAATCTTTACAATCTTATTCTTTTCTTCAGCTAGTAGAGTATATGTCCCACCCGTTCGTGTAATGTTATGTTCGTGTATATTACTTTGCAAATAATGCCCGGGTAGAAACAAGGTATCCAAAGCATATCAGGTACTGATGTATATGAAAATGAAGGAAAAGGTTGTGGTAGGAATGAGTGGAGGAAAGTGACTTTCACGTTTTTGTCTTCATTTTTGACCAAAACATAACTTAAACACCATTTTTATCATATATGGAAATCATATATCTATTTCGGACATTCAGTTCAACCTTTTCTTCAGTTAAGATAACAGAATATTCGGTTGATGATGGAAAAAAAAGAAAATGTTTTGGCACTCACCCTGGCTCACAACTAAAGGGAATAAAAGCATGCAGCTTTTGGGTATCTGGTATTGACACTGCTTGCTCGAAATACAATGAGAGATAGATTCTGTATTTTCAAAGTATTCCACTTGAGTGGGGTAACTGAAGTTTATGGTCTTTGAAAACTTAGATTTTGCCCATTGTAGTGTTAGAAATAAATCGTCGTCAGTCGCATTTTGGGACCAAAAATTTTGAGTTGACGCCCTGATTAACTCTAGGCGCTAAATTTCACGCCTGAAAATTTGCATCACATTAAGCTCCCCTCTTCCACCCGAACTCATTGGGACTTAGACCCGAAAGATAAATTTGGAAAGTTACTAAATATACAAGAAATTTTGTCTTTAAAAAAAATCACTTTTTTATATGCGTATTTCACGGATCTTTTTGAATACGCTATCAGAAGTACAGCATTTTTATTTGTTGCATTTTTTTTCTCAAATATTTGGATATATATCTGTTTGATTCATTAAGACTGATACTTAGGTTGTTTATTTTGACGCCTAAATTTAAATTCTTATTTCTAACACTGGCCCACTGGTATTGGTACAGTTGCATAGGCGTCATAATTTGATTTTCGAATGGCCTTTGAGGATTTGCCTTAGCTGTCTTTTGAGCGTACCAGCTATGCCATCACATGGGCCTTTACCATGAGCAGTGGCTGAAAAATGCCTCAATTCTCTTTCATATTAGCATTAGATTTTAAAAATTATTTTTATTTTTATACTGTACGGCTACCCCATCTGAGATATACAAAACTTTGTTCAACCCATTTTCTAGTTTAGATTATAAAAAGTATTTAATTATAATATTTTACCCCTTATGGAAATATTTCATCTTTTTTTATAGATAAAAAAATTAATTATTCAGCACAACACTCCAATTTTTCTCAGATATGTGAAACTTATCCTCCCTATATCATCTGATCCCATCAAGATCCCATTATGAAACTTTGTAAGATGTGAAAGGATAATACAAAGTAATTTTGGGAATTTTTTCAGAATTTTAAAATTGTCCGTTTTTGAGAAATTTAAATTTTAAAATTAAATTAAATTAAATTTTAAATTTAATATTTTCTAACATCGTCAAGTTGCACATCAAATTAAAGCACATTTAAAGAGCTTTAAAACAAGACCAAATTCAAGCTTGTATCTTTTATGGTTTCTGAGAAAATGAGCATTAACCGGCTCAAAGTGTGGCATTTTTTAATGAAAATTTGAATAATTAATAATTAATAACTTTCGAATGAAGTGAAAGAATTTTTTTTTCTATGGTTTTTGTTCATAACTAGGTTAAATCTCTTCATGTACCAAGTTTCATACAAATCTGTGACGGGCCGACCTAAACAGTGTGATGATTTGACATGGAATGACCGTTCAGTATTACTGAGCATTTGTGCTTTACAACGTTGTGTTATACGCTTTTATTTTGAAGGCATTCCATTTCAAATGTCAGATAAGTTTAAAATATTATACTAGAATAACTGTTCTCAGAAAAATGAATCATCCCTTTTATAATCAGATGACGCGCATGATTTTCATCATTGAACATGTTATCGACCATGTTTCATTGAGGTGTAAATTTTAGGAAAATGTCCAATTACTTTTTAAAATAAATACCAGATTAGTTCAAAATATCCTACTAAAAGAACCTCTCCGAAAAATGAATCATCCCTTTCATAATCAGATGACGCGCATGATTTTCATTGTTGGAAATATCATGTTTAACCGAGAGGCGTAAATTTTAGAGAAATGGCCTATCACTCTTTAAAATACGAGTAAATGTCAATTAGTTCAAAATCTCATACCAACATAACTGCTCTCAGAAAAATGAATCATCCCCTTTATTATCAGATGACGCGCATGACTTTCATCATTGAACAATTCATCGACCATGTTTAGCTGAGGTGTAAATTTTAGAGAAATGACCAATTACTTTAAAATAAATGTCAGATTAGTTCAAAATCTCATACCAACATAACAGTTCTCAGAAAAATGAATCATCCCTTTTATAATCAGATGACGCGCATGATTTTCATCATTGAACATGCCTTCAACAATGTTTTAGCGTAATTTTACGAAAATGATCAATGTATTTTAAACAACTTAGATTGTTCAAAGTATCTAAGTAGAACAACTGCGCTCTCAGAAACATGAATCATCATCTTAATAATCAGATGACGCGCATGATTTTCATCATTGAACATGTCATCATTGACCATGTTTTGCTGAGGTATAAATTTTAGGAGAATGACTAATTACTTTTTAAAATAAATATCGAATTAGTTCAAAATATCCTACTAGAAGAACCTCTCAGAAAAATGAATCATCCCTTTTATAAGCAGATGACGCGCATGATTTTCATTGTTGAAAATATCACGTTTAACCGAGTTTGTTTAACTGAGAGGCGTAAATTTTAGAGAAATGGCCTATCACTTTTTAAAATAAATGTCAGATTAGTTCAAAATCTAATACCAACATAACTGCTCTCAGAAAAATGAATCATCCCTTTTATTATCAGATGACGCGCATGATTTTCATCATTGAACAATTCGTCGACCATGTTTAGCTGAGATGTAAATTTTAGAGAAATGACCAATTACTTCAAAATAAATGTCAGATTAGCTCAAAATAATCCTACTAAAATAACTTCTCAGAAAAATGAATCATCCCTTTTATAATCAGATGACGCGCATGATTTTCATCATTGAACATGTCAACGACCATGTTTTACATATGATATAAATTTTAAGAAAATGACCAAATATCAGATCAGTACGAAGTATCATACTAAAAAATTTCTCCGACGAATTATAAAACCTCCTCTTTTGTTGAAGTCGGTTAAAAATAACTGTTCTCAGAAAAATGAATCATCCTTTTTATAATCAGATGACGCGCATGATTTTCATCATTGAACATGCCTTCAACAATGTTTTAGCGTAATTTTACGAAAATGGTCAATGTATTTTAAACAACTTAGATTGTTCAAAGTATCAAAGTAGAACAACTGCGCTCTCAGAAACATGAATCATCTTCTTAATAATCAGATGACGCGCATGATTTTCATCATTGAACATGTCATCATTGACCATGTTTCGCTCAGGTATAAATTTTAGGAGAATGACCAATTACTTTTTAAAATAAATATCGAATTAGTTCAAAATATCCTACTAGAAGAACCTCTCAGAAAAATGAATCATCCCTTTTATAATCAGATGACGCGCATGATTTTCATCATTGAAAATATCATCGACAATGTTTAACCGAGAGAAATAAATTTTAGAGAAATGACCAAGTACTTTTTAAAATAAATGTCAGATTAGTTCAAAATCTCATACCAACATAACAGTTCTCAGAAAAATGAATCATCCCTTTTATTATCAGATGACGCGCATGATTTTCATCATTGAACAATTCGTCGACCATGTTTAGCTGAGGTGTAAATTTTAGAGAAATGACCAATTACTTCAAAATAAATGTCAGATTAGCTCAAAATAATCCTAGGAAAATAACTTCTCAGAAAAATGAATCATCCCTTTTATAATCAAACTAGCCGGGTACCCGGCGCTACCCGGGTTTCTGCACGGTAATGTGCTTCACTGAAACTCATAATTTTTTTTAGCATTTAAGTGCACATTACTTAAATAGCTACTTCTGTAAACAATGGCTATTTTTTCTGTCTGGATAAACTAAAAAAAAACCTGTATTACACTCCCTAAATACAAATGCAAGCTACAAATAATGTTTAGGTAAATAGGAAATGTTATAAGCTTGGTATATTAAAATAAATATATATTTACAGTATCAATCGCTCTGGAGTCAACCATTTCCAAATTTTGCACGTTAAATAAGTCCCATTATTAGTTTTTCTCCTTATGACTCCATTGGTGAAAACTCAGTTGCTGAAAACATCTTATGTACCTAATTTAGAAACGTTTTTGACTATAAACACTTTCTATTTTCTAATTGCTGCCAAAATCAATTTCCCGTTAGCGATTATTGGCACAGATGAATATAAAAATTCTAATAAAGAAATAAATTTCATACCTACTCCAGAGAAGAATTGGTTCAAATTTTTCATTGTGGTTACTATTAATATTGTTGTGAGGCAAATAATGGGTTGAAAATTTAACCATTTAATGGGGAAATTACATATAAAATTTACTGTTTTCTATGATGACTTTTTTTAACTAAGTTTTTTAGAAATAAATTATAGCCTATCCTGATTCCTGTTAATGTTGCTATCTACGGTGAAAAAATGATTAAAATCGGCTCAGTAGTTTTGAAGATTACCCCGGACATACATACAGAAGAAGTGACGCGCATGATTTTCATCATTGAACATGTCAACGATCATGTTTTGTAAATTTTAAGGAAATGACCAAATGTCAGATCATTGCAAAGTATCGTACTAAAATAACTGTTCTCAGCAAAATGAATCATTCCTTTTGTAATCAGATGACGCGCATGATTTTCATTAATGAACTCATTATTGAACAATTCAGAAATATCAAAATAAGCCTTTACGATTCACATAAAAATGTCCGGTATTCCAGATCTTTTTCTTTTTAATGGTCAAACGAAGGAAAGAGATTGAAGTTAGACCACCCTATTTCACTATTGATTTTTAAAAAATAAATCATTAAAATCGATTCATCCATACAAATGAATATCACCTCCATTTTGAAGTTTGTAAAAACTTATTACAGAAAGAACAAGTGTTATCTGTTTCAGGCACAACATTAGTTTTTTTAAATATTTTTTTTTAATTTAAAAAAAAAACGTACATCAGGGTTTAAATTGAAGACCGTCTCTCTTTTAAAGTCGGTTTTCAGTTAAAAAAAAAAAACTAATTACAGAGAAGTTAGATCCAGGCGGATAAATAAATTCATTATTTGTTTGAGATGCAGCAAATAACTGCTTTCACAGTTATTTATAATTTCAAAAGCAGCAGTACCGGCCGGTTCATTTCGTGACTTTTAAAAGATAATTACATTCCCACCAAGCAGTAAATGGATTTGGCGCCAGACAAAGGAATGAGAGAAAATAAGAATTTGCAAATGTTAGAAACATCGACGCTGTATTGCAGCAGTGAAACGAATCTTTCCTTAAACGTGGAAAACAGCTGATGATAACGCGTTTATAAAAAACGCGTTTTTTTTTTTATACCTGTTCTTTTTTTCTTTTCTTTCCCTTTCTAAACTTAAGGTCTGCTCATAATATTTTGCCAGACAAAATCATCTGACGTACAAATTAGGGCCAGACGACATATTTGTTGACCAGGGGCGGCATTTGAGCATTTGAGGGGGCGAATTTCTTAAATGTGATAATTCCTCAATAAGGAACAAAATACAGTCAATTCTCATTAACTTGAATTTGAAGGGACCAAAAAAAAATTTCGACTTATCGGAAGTTCGATTTATCATTAGTTTCAATTTCCAACATTTTAATAACGAAAACTTGGAATGTTCAATTAATGTATAGATTCCTGACAAGTTTAATCAATTAAAATGTACACTACTTGAATTACAACATTAAGAAAATAAAGAAAAAGAAATCTTAATGTTTATACATAATTTCATTCTTGTGGGATTAACCGTCATTTTAAGCTGCATTGAGCAGTTTTGTAATTAAAAAACGGTAAATATCACAGCTTTTTCACATATCGTTCTTCCTTGGCAGCATATTCATTTTCCTCCATGGTTTGTATGTACTCTTCGTTGCAAACCTCAGTGTTTTAATCACATTTCTTAAATTCACATTAAAGAAATTTTCTTGATCAACTGCTTTAAAAGTCGTTTGTTTTAAAATTTAAAACAACTTTTGGAAATTAAATTCCTTATAGAAGCAATAAGTGCAAATACTACAGCAAGAGTCACCACGGGTGTTGTTTCTTTATTGCATATTGCTTCAACAGATCTTCTTTTGACTTCAGATTTAACCTTAAATGAATCCCCCCCCCCCCACAAGAGAAGAAAAAATAAAATTTCATGTTATCACTTGAAAGTTTTTTCTGCTTTTTAACTGTCAAATGTTTATCCACCTCAAAAAAACTTCGAGTTAAGGGAAGTAAACTTCGAGATATGGAGAAAAATTAACATGGAATTGAAGACAAAGGGTCGGGACCTAATAAGAAATTCGAGTTATAGTAATATTCGAGTTATCGCGAATTGACTGTACATAATGGTTAAAAGAAAGATAGCTTTAAATGGATTTAATGTTTAGAAAAATTGAAGTTATAAAACAATATAAATTTTTGTGACCAAAGTTAAAAATTATTTTATAATTATAACTAATTACATGTATTATAAATAATTACATACAGTCGTCCCCGCTTAATCCGCTAATCGTCCCCGCTAAACGAATACCCCGCTTATACGAATAAAATATTCCGGAACCCATGCCATAGACCAGTGGTTGGAAAAACTACATATTTTTCGTAGCGAACTACAACTACAACTACTTTCTTATAAATGTAGTTAACTACAGCTACAACTACTTTTTTTAAAATGTAGCGAGCTACACTACTTTTGAAATGTAGTTGCTACTTCGCTACTTTTTAAAAAATAAAAAAATAACAAGAATACACCGTTTGAGGATCGACCGAAAAAATTCGAAAAGTGGTTTAGATTAAAAAATTACCTCATTCGAATATGGAATAGAAATAGGAATTGTCTTTGAATTTACTTGTTACTTTTCCGTTTTGTTCCTTGTTTTGCTAAAATTTGTCCTTTTTAGATTTTTTTTACAATTTTTACGATTATTCGACACAGGAAAAAACTTGTTTTTTTCCTTCGTTCTCTTTTTTTAAAATTTTTTTTCATTTATTCATTTATTTTTTTAATTTAAAAGTAGTTTTCAGAAATCGCTACAAACTACTATATTTTTGTATCGCGCTACTCACTACTCTACTTTTTTTAAAAAGTAGTGCGCTACACTACAAACTACTAAAAAATGTAGCTACTACAGTAGTTTCGCTACTTGTAGCGCGCTACTTCCGACCACTGCCATAGACGCAATGTTTAAGATCCCCGCTTAATCAAATACCCCGCTTAATCGAATAATATTTCTTGGAACCGGCAGTTATTCGTTCAAGTGGGGCCGACAGTATTTTGTAATTACAACTAATCACACAAAATTTCTTGGTTGGAAATTAGCATTCAACATTTAGTCAAGTTTTAATCTGCAATGTTTGGATTCAAAAATAAAAACTTTTTTTCCATCGATTTCCAGTGTCTTGTGCTATTTCCCAAACAGCTAAAGTTCAAAACCCTTTCTTGTCCTGTTATACTTGTTTCAGAGCATTTTTTTTTTTTTTTTTTTTTTTTTTTCAGATTATTCTCATTAGAATAATCTTGAGAATATGATTAAGAATGAATTTATCAATTGACAACCTTTGGTTCCTTTTGCACTAGATCATTGATTTGTGTTTTTTCATACATTGAATTTACCCGTTTTTTAACATTCTGCGAAAAATATTTGGGGGCCAACCGCCCCTCTAATTGGCCGCCCTTGTTGTTGACCCCTATCCTTCTCCAAAGGAGACTACTGTGCACGCTGTTGTTATCGAATATTCGGTAAATAGATAAGAAAGAATAACATTGTTTACACTTCGTGAGTGTCCCTGCTTTTCCCAACCATCGTACGTATAACACACAGTTCAGATAATTCCAAAAGAGGATTGAAGGACAGAGAAGATGCTACGCATCAATGGTAAAAAGACTTGACAAGGAGATGAATAAATGAATAAGTAAAACGAATTGGAAAAAGAGAAGAGGTCAGGACCTAAGAGGTCCGAAGTCCAAAGTTCCGAATGCGATCCCAAAAGTAGAAGAACTGGTTTGGCAGATGCTGCGAAGAAAGAAGTTGTCGAATTCGCCAGGTGGTCACCACGTTCCGATTATTCTGGTTCCTTTGTATTTTTCGGCAACGCATCTGGTGGTTTATCACGAAAAAGTGGAAAGCAGGAACCAGCTGGGTGGGTTGAGGGAGCATGTCTGGAGGTTTTTGAGGGTGGGGTGGGTTGATCAACACCCATGTCCTCAGCTTACGGTTTTTTTAGTCGTACAGATTTAATTGAACTATTCTTATCATTTCCCCTTTGGGAGATTTTTTTCAAAACATGGGATTGATCATTGAATACAATGAACGTTTTTCACAAATGAATTCATAAAATTTTACAACTTTTTTTTCATTATTTAGTAGAAAAAACGGAATCAGAATACTAATAGATTACTCAATCCCCAATAACTGCGTACATTTCTCAAACAGAATAAATTAAAACTTTCTCTTTCGAATTGCTTAGTAATAATATGCCACAAAACAAATGCTATTGCATTAATGAAAAGTTTATTTCATTCGATTCCCTCTTTACATTTTTAAAGCTAAAATAAATTATTTGATATAAGTAAATAGCAGTAGAAATCTTTTATACTGTTCTGAAACGATAGGTCTAATTTGATTTATCTGCCAACGTTACTGATACAATTATCTATCTTAACAGTAATTAATATATTTAAGAAGCAAAAGTGCAAAAAAATGATAACGCTGGTTTTCTTTTAAATTTTTGAATCTTAGTTCAAGATTTCTTTCAATGAAACAAGAAAACTAAAACAATTACGAAACATACAATAACTCGCACGGTAATTTCAGTCAAACACGCTTATAGCGAGTCTCATTTAACGAGGACCCGGATCTCACGAGGAAATGAGAAATACATGGTTGGTACAATTCAAAGTCCACGACAGCACAGCTCACACTAGAACGAACAAATTCCGGAAAAAGTGAGCACTAATTTTTTGATTGTAAACTTCTGAAAATTATGTGACTTAAATCTAATGCTATTATTTCTGAGATAAATACTACAAAAATTAATTAATTATGGAAGAACATTTATGTTTTTTTATTCAAGAACTCTATTTTAAAATTATTCGGTTGCAACGAGTACATAATGTTAATATCGTAGTCCCTTTACACGTCGTATGAGAGGGTTCAACTGAACTTAAATACTTAAAGATCAACTTCCTTTTCGAGATCATCTCTAACCAAAAACTTTCCTACTCATCTTGGTGTAAATTAACAAAGGGTTGCATTCATTAAAAAAAAACATGTTATGGCATCTTAATTGCATCTAGACAAATGAATCTTCAAAAGCCAGCAGATAAATGATCTTAAAATAGCATCAATGCATGCGCAACGAAGCCCATTTCCATCAACACATGCACATCACGTTCCATCATGGCGGAGTTCTAGAAATAAACAATACAATGGTCGCAGAAGATATCACTCAACGTCAACGACTGCGTCTAAAGAATCTTAGCTGAACAGGTGAAACCGGTGAGGGCATGTTTGGACAACAATTAGTATGCTGTTATGTCCTAGCAAAGGAATAAATTTCAGACTTCGCGTAATTTACAAAATGCAATTTCATTAGAGCAATTCAATTTTTTTCTAACAAGAGTTAGAAACTATTTTTATACAAAAGGGAAGAAATAGGTCGCTTTCCGTGTGAAAATGTTTGATGAACTTGGGATTAAAACAAATATTCCCAGGTAGCACAAAAAACGTTTCAACGTTTTATAAACGTTTTTAATCCGTTGTCACAACGTTAATAACCATTTTACAACCTTTAAAAAACGAAGTGTGCTACTTGGGTTATGATTTACTAGTGCTAGTGCGCACACTAATTAATGATTTTGCACTTAAAAAAAAAGAAAACAAATTTCAAAATCGCAAACGTAAGTATTGCACACACATAAAGACAAATTTCGGGAACAACAATTATTTGTGTATGCAAGGAATATGAGCAAACAACAAACTTAATTTCAAACTTTATTTAATTCTGTCAAGAGGTAGTGAAAGGGGGGTGAGAACTCGTGAAATTGGAAGTTTGTATGGTGAGGGCAACAAGAAGCGTGACATAGCACTCTATCTTTCAGCCTTGTGGCTTGTAATTTCTTTAGTATATTTTCATTGAAGAAAGAAAAGAACGGGAAAAGTAATTACTACCGGCAGTTTTTTTTTTTTTTTTAATTTAGTTAAAAAAAGTAATAACTAAATTTAAAGTGAAATAAATACCTTAGTGCATTAAAAAATAACATTAATACAACGCTGTTAAAAGCACAAATGCACAGGAGTACTGCAGACACGTGTTTCGGTGTTACAAAGAACACCCTTTTCAATGCAAAAAAATTTTGCTTTTGTCGGCTGCCTGTGTATCCATAAGATCACAAGTTTTTGCATTGAAAAGGGCGTTCTTTGCAACGCCAAAAGACGTGTCAGCAGTATTTCTGCGGATTTGTGCTTTTAACAACGTTGTATTTATGTTATTAAATTTAAAGTGTCAACCGGCCACTGGCTACAAATTAAAATGTTTAATTTTCAGGGTTATTTAAAAGACTGATAGTTTAAAAAATTTCATAAAATTGAAAAATGCAGGAACTTACTACCCGTGAGCTCCCATGAAAATAAAATATTAGGGAGAGAGGTTAAATACGTTGGAATATGCGACAACATTTTTGGACAGCCCCCAAACAGTCTGCTACTGGAACTGAAATGAAGATAATGACTTCAAAAAAGAAAATAATCTCTATGTTAAAAAAACATGAGCCTGGAGCACTTCGCATTGAGCAAACTAGAAACGCGCTGCTAATCACCCACATCATCTTTTGCGTCGTGCGCAACTTTAAACAGCCGAAAAGTGAATGTTAGTAAACAGTACTAGGTATAATACCACGTGTTTTCAAGCGTAGTTTGGAATTGATCTGATTAAAATTGTGCTGAAGTAACGTCTTAAGAAAAGAAAGAAATACCGGATTTATTTCGGAATCATCTATCTAATGACGCAATCGAGTATAAAGACATGATTAGCGGTTGCTACTCACCAACAGGAGACTTTTTAAAAACAATGGCGACTGCAAATTTTAGAATTATTTGCCACCCACCTTTTTTCGCTTTAGACCACTGAGAGTATGCAAATGATTTAAGTTTTTTCGGGGGGAGAGGGGTAACCCAGTTTAGTGAATGTAGGCGGAGAGAGGCACAATCAGACGGGGGGAGGGGAGCATATAAAACCCATTTATTAGCCAGCCCATATGCAGGGGTGCTCACTTGAGGCTTAGATCATGGTCTACGACTTGAGGGAGGGGGAGTCAAGGTGTAGACTGCGTATTGAATTTCTTAGCTGTGTTTTCCCTTTGTGGGGATCTTGCTCTTGAGCGTTTTCTATAGTATTTGACGGGGGTGGGGGGGCTCTTTGGCTTGATGGGCACTTCTGACATTTACATATTTACAGCAAACAATTCATATTACTTGTGTAAGGAGTTGCACTATCTTACGATTTTTCACTAATGCTAAAATGTTCGAACAGCTTCGTTGTGTTATTTTTTTTCTTTTCCCCCTTTCATGTTTCTTTCTTTTCTTTTTTCGTACAAAGTAACAAACCTTCTCCCAAATTTAACTTCTTATGAATAACTTCATGAATTTGACTAGCGTATAAAGTGTTATGTTATTAAACAGTGTAGTCAAGAGGAACGGCAGTGATATCCTAATCCTTATTTTGCATAAGCGTCCCCCTTCACATCTTAAAACTTTTAACTCAAGCGTCCTTCCCCACCCCTTTTTCATTTCCTTATCTTTCGCTTGCCTCTGTAAACATTCCTCACCCTTTTTCCGGTACTGTAACACGAATTTAATTTTGTGTGTGACAAATTGATAGACAAGAAAAATGATTTATTCCCAAATTTCTAGAGGCTTCATCCAGGAAGGGGGGGGGGAGGATACCAAACAAGTAATTCTCACAAGGAAAACACAGCTCTGCCCCCAGCATTTGACCCAGTGCCGCAGAAATAAACAAATAATGTAGCATGTGCAGAACATAAAATAAGAATCATCTGCAAAACTTTCTTTTTATCGATACGTTTGCCCCACGAGGTCAGCTAATTTCGGCATTCACGCGCTAGCGATAGAGCGTCTCTTGTTTTTCAAGCTTTTCGGGCATTTGTGAATCTATCGCCTGCAAGGAAATGTATTGGCTCGTAATAGCCATCAAAGCCTTTCAAGCAGAGCCATGAAATTAGAATTTTGTTCCATCATCCATGGGCTCTTTTAGAAGTGACGTGATGTGGAAGTCAAAATAAAAAGCTGAAACCAGAAGTATGAAATTCTATTCTATGGCCCTGCTTATCCAAATTAGGCTGAATTTAATATGCTACTGCATTTTCCAAAAAAAAAAAAGGTGTTGATTACGCATTTTGAATAGTTTATTTATTGCAAAAACTTTTTTTTTCACAATTAAAAACTTTTTTTTAGAATAAAAGATAAAATTCACATTATTTACAAATATAAAAGTAATATATTTAATAACATCTTTAACACTAAAGGCTTAACTATATTACAAGTTCTCCAAAAGTGTATTTTTTATGTTTTTTTTAAACTATGATGTAAGTTACTTTTTGCTGATTTTGCAAAGGAAAGATTGATGAATTATACTGCTCAAAATTTAGCCACGAAAAACCTCTTTTATGTAACCAGCGGGTGACCGAGCTCCGCTCGACGAAAACAGGTGTCGAAGTTAACTCGAAGATTTAAATTTTCAATTGTGATTTATCAAAACAATACATGCTATAAGAAAATCTGTGAAACCATTGGTGAAAAGATAACCGGTTAAAGTGCACCATTGTAAACTATTCTAAACAAAGTTAGAGTTTGGAAAGGGAACTATTCTATACAAAGGATAAAGTTTGAAAAGTCATAGGAAATAAAATGTAATTGATAATTAAAAATTATACAATTAAAGAAATGGTATAAAGTGAACAGTATAAAGATTAATGTGTGTTGAAGTTCAATATTTTTGACAAATTTATTTAGAAAAGCCAAACCTCGTGATTCCTTGTGGCCAAAAACCCCAGACCCCCAAGTTTACCGGAGTTAATTAATTCTGGGGCAATTTTCGACTTGGCAACCATTCCTTGTATTACCCCTAACGTGTACCAGGGAACTGAGCCCGCTCGGTTAAAAAAAAAAGAGGTTTGTAAACTCGTGTTTTTTTCTAAAGTGCGAAGTTCTTATTTAGATAAACTTGAAAAGCATTTTTGAGCCTTTGGTTGCGATTACGCACTCAAAACAGCCGTAATTTATTAAAAAAAAACACAACCCTATTTAATCCATGCACACCGTAAAATCACACTTAATTTCATTTCATTTGGCGCCGAAGGCGCGGGAGGGGTTGATGAGAATGGATGCAGAGTCCCTGTTCTCCAGTACGCATTTGGTTCCAGTTGGTTATGACTTTCACTTCACTTTAGACTCCAGGTCCCCCCTCCCCCGTACATACCACAACTCTATTTTTAACTGGGATTGGGCCCTGAAGAGCGCTCTGTTCATTTTTGAAAAAGGCGCAAGGACCGAGTAAACCCTTGGTCCAGCACACCCCAGAGGTTTCGTTTCACTTGGAGGATTTTGTGACCACGAACATTTTTAACGTCCCCCAGCCACCATTAATAAAGACGGTGGATCTTTGATCGGCTGGGCTCCCTCTATATGATCGACCCGAGACCCTCCGGTTACGAGTCCGACGACTTACCGATTGGACTACCGCAGCCAAAGGCCCCTATATAGACGAGCCGACGCATCAAGATTAGGTTTGACCACTTTCGATCCATCGCATGTGTGAGGATTGTCTTTTCTGGCGAGTTATCGCTTTTTGGTAACTTTTCACTTAAATTTAACAAAGCTTGGCAATGTCCCGAAACTTAACTCTGGTAACCCTAATTCCTCAACAAAGAAAAATGAAAGTGAAAGTTAATGAGTTGGATCCAAAGTGGTGAAACTTAAGCTTGATGCGTCGGCCTGTCTATATAGCGGCTCTACCGCTGCCCATACCCAATTCTAACTTTATTTTGATCGATCTCTTTTAAATTTCAAAAGCAATAACAATTCTATCATGTTGCCAAAAATTATTTGCCAAATACCAGAAAAACATAAATTTACGCTGATGGGATTAAATATGAAATCCATTGTTAGCACGCGGTTGCTATGAAACGGTAACAATAAGAGAAATCATAAAGAAAATGGCGTAGTAAGAAATCTTCTCAAACGTTTAATGAATCCTATCTGTAACTCCGAACTTTTCGACCGTAGCGCTTCAAAACCGGTGCCAATCGATTCCCCGTGGCCAAAAACCCCAGACCCCCAAGTTTACCGGAGTTTATTAATTCTGGGGCGATTTTCGACATTACAAACATTCCTCGTATTATAGTATAGGATAAATGCAGCATTTGTAAAAAATAAGAAATAATACTAATGAAATTTGAATATCAATCAAAAAAGCTGCATATAATGTCATCGGATTTGCCATTTTGTCAATACAAATCACATGCACACATGTAAGGGGTCGTCCACAAACGATGTCAGGCTTTGAGGAAGAAAGGAGTGAGAGGAAGTGAGGCAGAACACATTTAAATTAAAATAAAAAGATTAAAGCATTTCAAAGTGAGCTATATATTTACTTATTTATTAAATAAAATGTTTGCAGCAGTTTTCAGAAGGCAATTTTCGACTACTTGGCTTCAAATTAACAACAATCAGTCTACAAATCGTATGAAAATGATCAGTTGTTAAAGAATTGTCCAGTACATCGTCTTCGACGATTCGTAGCACTGAGGCATAGCCCCCCCCCCCCCCTTTCTCAACCAATACTTTACAAAATCAATGTATTTGCAGATCAGTGGGAGTGGGGTTTTTTTTTTTTTTCGAACAATTTACATTGAATATATACCTCCCCCTGGAAAAAATCGAAATGGCGGACCTGTCAATTCTTCTTCGCAGAACTATTTCGTAACTTTACAATCAAAACACCCGATTCCCAGCATCAAATAGTTCACCTAAGGCTACTATAACTAGGAGCTGACTCGTCAGCCATTTTGTTTCCCATCGAGTGTACGTGCTGTGTCGTCTGCTAACAAAAACTCGCCGCGATTTGTAGATTTGTATGCAGAAAATGGGTTGGTGTGTGCTGCAATAAAATTGTAGCAATCACTCAAGGAGTAAAATTCGATGGTTTAGGTTCCCAAACATGTGAAAAAACGAAGGAAGAAACGGATTGTAAACCTGCCGGCGGCGACAACTTGATTCCGACGAAAAGTTCCCAACTTTGCATAGTAAGTACGCTTGATTTTTATGGATACCTTGTACTTTTTGGTTGAAATCGTTATGAAGTGTTTCTTTTTCCCGGATTTTCAAAAACTGGTCTGCACACTAAAACTTTTGATGTAGTAATTAAAAAAAACAATACCTTAAGAAATGATCAGTTTGCCATAAATCTTGGCGGTAAAATGTTTGACCTCACCAATGTTTGTCGCCAACACCAAATTTAAATCACTCGTCGTACTTTAAAGTACACAACTCGGAAATTTGTTTTTAACGAAATTGTAGAACGCGCAATAAAGCGATATAAATGCGCCCAACATAGCAGCGTACTCTTGTTTACATCTGAGATCATGGGCATCAAAATGGCGGCATAGGTCAGCCTGTCTTCTATAGGAGCTCTAAGTTCACCCAAATCGAACTTATTAAACTGCATTTACTCCGCAGAGAACAAGTGTTGACACTCCCAGTGTAAATACATCGGAATAATTTATTCGCCGATGTAAGCTTTCGCAGATGGCTCGAGAGCGCCGAATGTAAACCGCGGAGATGTATGCGTTGATAAATCAGGCACGATGTGTCAACAACTGGACGAGCGAAGTTCAGCAAGGCCGCACTGCTGGTTCCCACGGTCGATTCCCAGATGTGAAGCCATGAGTAAGCGAGATGGGGTTTTCATTTGCATAAAATGCCCACTGTAATGCGTGAGCTACTTTTTTTTACTTTTGGTCCGCTTGGGTTTGTATGCGTAACAAATTTATTGAAATGTGTCGCACTGAAATTAAAGGGAAAAATTAAAAGCGGTGGGATAATAATTGTAAGCTTGAGATGTTTCTTCAGTAATTACTTTAATTTAATCTCGCTGCAATTTCTTACAAAATAAGGAAACAAAGTATTTCAATGGGACACAGTTACAATTTAAAGCCATTCATAGCTTTAACTTCCCCAAAGGCAGTTGCACAATGAATTTTTTCCACGTTAACTTCTACGTCTGTTTGTTTTTATGTACACGTACATGAGTTGAGATTCACATCTCCTTGTTATAATATTTTACCCAACATAAACACACTTAGACGCATTAATTAACAGACAGGGAGACACGCGTCTACTTTGGGGGGGGGGGGGGGCATGCTACAAAGTACAACTCCCTGTTTTGAAAAATTAGGACCTCCGAAAACAACCTCCTAATATTTCAAAGATGCAGTGTGCTGTCGCGATTACCACCCCCCCCCCCCAATAAAACGCCGGAGTTTGAAAAGGGGGGGGAACACGAAACTTTAAAACCTCTTTTACATCTTTAATTAGGATAAAAGAGGTTTTTAGACTAAGGCAGTAGAAATTTCACCAATAAGACAACAGTAAGTCATATAAATTTAAGGTTCACACAACACCGTATTAGGTTCAGTAACACGAATTGACGCCAAAAGAGCTCAGCACATTTGATTTACAGCAAGGAGCAAGCCTCATTTGCAGGATCGGTGGTGTCAACCCCCCTTCCCCCATGCCGATTTTTAATAAATGGAACAAAAATTATGCATTTGTTTCATTAATTTGCTTTTTTTTGTCCATAAAATGTTTTAAGGACATATCATTTGCCTCCCCACACATATTGGAAAACTTTCACCCCCCCTCCCTGTTGCGTTCTTGCAACAGAAACAAATTTTATGTTCAGCTTCAAAAGATTCTAATCACTTTAGATACCAAATATACATTCAACATATCGCACACCAAGATTGAAAGGGGCACATCTTTGACGCTAATCCAATTTTAAAAATGCCCTTTTCATTCTCAGTGTGCGATATGTTAGCAACTTGAGTGAAATAGAGTTATTTATCTTTTAATGAATTAATTAAAATTTCAGAAATACAAGTTTATCATGCATGATATTCAGGTCCGTCATTTGAGGGGGGGGGTGCAGTAAGAGGGGGAAATCGCCCGTGGCATAATTAAACACATAACGTGTATTTAAAAGTGTACTTTATTGGGATTTCTAATATTACAACGCATTACATGTACATTCTAATATGGTCTAGCCAGTCACTTCAGATATTTCAGGTGGAAAGGGTAAAAACTAAACTTTTTATGGAGTTAAAAACATCGAGATAGACACAGATACATTATGCTCTTAAAATACAGGGGGGGGGGAGCAAATTTATTCTCATGGATCTCAAAATGACGACCTGCCTATAATATCTCTAAAATCAATAAAAGGTAATCAATGCAAAGAAGGAAAACACTTACCAGATCTTAAAGGGTATTTGCGACCTGTCTTCAAGTACATGACCAGCAGGACCATAGACACCATGATGAAAAGGCATCCCAAATACAGCATGGCCTCTCCTATGTGCCTTGAGGTTGTAACAGTGATGAAGGGGTGGGATGTTGTCACGTCCGGCGCCTTGTTGTCTGGTCCTTCCATCTCGTGCCACTTGTAGGGTCCCTGCAGCATGATCTCCTGTCCAGAACTCCTGCTTTCCTTGATGGATTTTTCAAGTTCAGTGATGTCGATGCACATTGCGTCCATGAAATTGGAGCATGGCTCCATCATGAAAGCTTTCGATGGACACTCTTTGCAAGGGCGACATTTGGCCGCTTGGATATCGTACCACCAGTTTTTACCTTCCTTGCAGATATTGGATGCTTGTATCGAACCTCCGATCATCGAAGCCAAGATCAACACTGCTATGTGCATATTGAAAGACATTTTGGTAATCAGATCGTTAAAAAAAATAAATGGTCAACAATGCATCCAATTCGAACTTTAATATTATAAATAAATAATTATGGATGAAATTGTTTCAGTCGCGGACAGGACGCTCGTGGATATTGTGTGTGTTTTAAAGTTCCATTTCTGGAGAGCGAAAAGGATTCGGAAAAATTCGACAATTTGCAACAGCAATGTACAAACACACAAATTTCCAGATTCACCCACGCCGGACCACGCGCGCGCTGTGAATGGACGCGCCGATTTTCCCGAGAAGCGTCTTCGCTCAGATCATGACGTCACGGGAAAGAAACTTCCCGTCCAATAACAGTGGGCAAGTAGGGTTGCCATGAGTTTGAAGCTCTTTTTCTGGAGTTTCGAAGCGGAAATTCGGCGACAGTGAGCATTATGATTGAAGAGGGTTTTTAGGATTGAAAATTTTTAAATTATTTCATGAAATATGAAATTTTTCTCCTCCTACGTAACTTACTTTTCTCTGAAAAAAAAGTGTTTCTCGATGTTATCCCCTGTTGGGGATCATAGTTCTGCTGAACCCTATGCAGTCAAAACAATACTAAGTATCAAAAAAGAGGTTTTTTCTAACCCCTTTTCAATGAATAAATTATTGTTTTCTTCTAGAAATATAACCCTTCACTGCACGGTGTGCCAGATCTGGCACAAACCAAATAAACCCTCATATATTCCTATGATTTTTAAATGCAGTTAAACTGAGCTTTGTGCCCCTTCTGGAACATTGCTATAACAGTTTAGTGTGATTTTTATGCACTAGTTAGTTGCACTAGTCTAGATATTACAGTTCTTGCTTTTGAGAGAAAGAGTGTCTGCATTTCCGTTAGAAGTGTGCTTAGTCATTATTTCCTTTGTTCTAAAAATGTTTAAATATACTTAGTGGAAAGTTTGTTTATACCACTTATGGCACAAAACACATTGTAGATTATTACACTTATCGGTATACAAAGCATATGCTATGTGCTTTGTGCCATATATAGAACAAACAATTAAAACATCATTTTCGGTGCACATTTTTAAGATTAATTTTTTTCTTCATTTTTCCTGAACTCAGGGCTATTTAAAAAGTAACAAATGATATTTTTCATGAAAATATAAAAAATCGTGCAGTGAAGGGTTAACATTCTTAAGTGCTGTGCGTATGTTTTTAGAAAATTAGAGGCCCTTTAGGAAGAAGGGGGCCTCAGGTCTAGTTGGCTTGTGCCATAATCAGGTCCTGCAAATTCGGAATTTGCACTACCTTTTCAATTGTTTTGTGCCAAAAAAAGTCTTTTAGTATTATAGTGTTGTCGTTTTTCAGTTTAAAAAAAATGAAATTCTCTTATAGGTGTTAATGTTAAACATTTTTGAATTGTTTCAAACAAACCATTGAAATAGTAAATAAAAAAATATAATAATAATTGAGCAATGACTAATTGCTATTTATTTTCATTTTTGATCGTAGTAGTCATCAGGAGCAGGGCCGTGCTTAGGGGGTGGCAAACTGTGCCACCGCACAGGGCCGCTAAAATATTTTGAAATTTTGGGGCCGCTAAAATATTACAAGAGAACAAAATATTTTTGTGTGTGCGTGAGAAAAAAAACACTTTTTTCTTCAAACTTTCAAAATATATAAAATACAAACCGCTCTTGGTGGTATGGCCAATTCTTCAATTCGTTTCTTATGCAAAGGCAAACTTGTTTTTTGGAAAAATTCAGCAAATATAAATCTTATTTTCTGCCTCTACTCAGCGATGGGACATTCTAAAGCTGTATGTTAAAAATTTTAATGTATAGCCTATAGCCACAAGATGGGAGTGCCGAATCGAAAGTATCAAAGATATTAGATTTCAAATTGGGATAAATTAATTGAAATATCTGAAACTAAAACTGAGTCAAAATGCAAAACTGAAGCGAACGCTCTTGCAAGGGATATTGAAAGTTTCAAATAACTCACCTCTTTATGTATATGGTACGATTTGCTTGTTAATTTTGTTAGGAAAGCAAAGCAAAATTCTACTATGAATTTACATACTGCTGTTCAACTACAGAAAAACGCTTATTTTTTTTAGAAAAGTTCAGAAACACTGCCTTTGAAATTCTCAAGGGCGGATCCAAAAATTTCTCAAAGGAGGAGCTATTTTTATTTTTTTTTTAATTTTTATTACTTACCCTTAACTGAATACTGTGGTTTATATCTGTTGAATACAAAAATTTCAGTCTTTAATTCTGAAACACTTACGGAGTTTAACCTGATTCCTCCCTTCTCTTAATATCATCAAAGTTATCTAAAATTACTTTTTTTTTTTTTTTTTCTTCTAACCTTCGATACCGAATAATTGTGGAAAGAGAATTCGCCGGGTTGTGCCCCCTACTTCTGTCCTCTTGACATCATCAGAGATCTATTGACTTAATCCTCCGTTATCCCCTAATATCATCGAAATCATCTAAAATTACGGGTTTTTTTTTTTTTTTTTTTTTTTTGAACTATGCCGAAAAATTGTGGGAAAAGAATTTTTGGGTTTGTGTTCCCCAACTTCTTTTTTCCTGGCATCATCAGAGATCGTCTAAAAATTGCTTTTTTTTTTTTGGAATTACAATTTCAAAAAATGTTTCAGGGAGGAGTTCCGAACAACATTTCTGTCCCAAATGTCATCAAAGACGGACTGAAATTGTGCCAATCCTCTCCCCCCCCCCCTTTTTTTTTGTATTCAATTCCAAAACATTTCCGGAGAGATTAGCCCTCACCCCAACGAAAACATAAAAGAAAATTGCGTAAAATGTCATATTTTAAGATTAAATATCGTAAAAGTGCCGACGTAGGGCCCCTCAATGAAGTGATCGCCATTCCTTTGTATCCGTCCTAAAATTCTAAAATTGCAGTGAAAGATTTAGCTCTCGCTTTGGGAATGAATACTAATGAAATTTCTTCTCCTCCTGTTAACACTCTTCGTAGAAAGAGTGTTAGCAAACAATTTTTTACGAGTCAATCTATTATGTCCAAATGGGAGTGTTTTCAAAAAAAAAAAAGTCTTCAACAAGATATTTGGATTTCTTTGCAATATTCCAGCATTAAAAACTTTGGAAGAGCATAATTTAATAACTAATTGCAATAACTTGGCGTTGGAATTTGATGATGTGAATGGAACCGATTTATACACAGAGTTAATAGTTTTTATAAATTTCATTCCAGAGAAACTTTAACTTCAACCACTTAAATTTGTTTGAAAACAGTTTCCAAAATGCTTTCCTAATTGAGCTAGCAACGTTTTCGAGTGAGAATTTTAAGACGTCTGGCTCTTTAAGAGCAAGAATCTGAGAGAGTGTCACGCCTGTGATTCATGACCTCTCAGTTTTTTCCAAAAAATTACCAAATGTTTATTATCTTATTGAAAGACCAAATCCAGAATGTTTTGCTCTAAAGTTGAGTTGTCTAGTTTTTATGGACCCCTAAAGTTGAAGGTGCGGCATCAAAAATTAAGCGGATTTTCAAGACATGGAAATTGCTGTGAACCAAAACTCTTACCAGGAACTGTTTAACTCCAATTTTCTTTTTGTATATGGAATAAAGAAGGTTGAAACTTTACAAAATGAATGTTAAATTTGTGCTAAGTTGTTGCCGTAAGGTCAGTGAAGGCCCTCAAAACAGGGCATTTTTGACGTTTTTTAGCGTTTTTGAGGTCCAAAAACAGCTTGTACATTTCAGTTGGCTCGGCAAAAGTAGTGTCGTTTGAAAGACCAGTGTAAGCACTTTAAAATAATGTATAAATAACCGAGGAAAGTTCAACGTGCTTTTAGTTGCGTAAGGCCGAAATATGAAAAATGTCATATTTTACCGATATTCAAACGGTCATAACTTCCTCTGCCAACAACATATTGAAATATTTTTTTCGCCAATGTCATACTCTATTCTTTGTCTTAACAGAACAGTTGAGTCCTTTGAGGCGAAATGTGAAAAAAATTTTTACAAAAAATTTATTTTTTTCTGTGCATTTTTTGTAAAAAATTTTTTCACATTTCGCCTCAAAGGACTCAACTGTTCTGTTAAGACAAAGAATAGAGCATGACATTGGCAAAAAAAATATTTCAATATGTTGTTGGCAGAGGAAGTTATGACCGTTTGAATATCGGTAAAATATGACATTTTTCATATTTCGGCCTTACGCAACTAAAAGCACGTTGAACTTTCCTCGGTTATTTATACATTATTTTAAAGTGCTTACACTGGTCTTTCAAACGACACTATTTTTGCCGTGCCAACTGATATGTACAAGCTGTTTTTGGACCTCAAAAACGCTAAAAAACGTCAAAAATGCCCTGTTTTGAGGGCCTTCACTGACCTTACGGCAACAACTTACCACAAATTTAACATTCATTTTGTAAAGTTTCAACCTTCTATATTCCATATACAAAAAGAAAATTGCAGTTTAACAGTTCCTGGTAAGAGTTGGTTCACAGCAATTTCCATGTCTTGAAAATCCGCTTAATTTTTGATGCCGCACCTTCAACTTTAGGGATCCATAAAAACTAAACAACTCAACTTTAGAGCAAAACATTCTGGATTTGGTCTTTCAATAAGATAATAAACATTTGGTAATTTTTGGGAGAAAATCTGAGAGGTCATGAATCACCTCATAATACTAGGCGTGACAGTTTCTCAGATTCTTGCTCTTAATATATGCTCTTCTAAGCACCCTGCGGAGTGTCTGGCGGCAGAGTGGTTGCATTTTTTCCTGCGCATTACTTTTTTTCTGGTAAAAATAATGATTTGAAACCATTTTGGGGTAATTAGAAGCTTAAACCTGTCGTAAGAAAGTTATAAACCTATCAAAGGAAAGCTCTTTTTTTTTTTTCATTTACAGTGGTTTTTAAGTTTTTATTCCACTATAATTAGAAAAGAAGTTAGTCAGAGTTGTAAAAACTCTTCTCTTTTTTTTTTTCGTAATTTTTAAGTTTTTTAACAGAATTGTATTTTGTACAATTTTTGAAGTAGAAATCAAAAAATTGACAGGATTTCTCATCTTGTCATATGTGTACTTCACACCAAATTTTGCTAAAATTGGAAATGGTTGGTCAAAAACTTTTTTTTTTCATGAGTTATTTGACGTAGAATTGCATTAAAATGACTGAAAAAACACTATTTTTCCCAGTATAAGTGCGATGCGCAGATTGATTTTTGTATTTTTCTTTAGATTTTTCAAATTTAATTGATCAATTTGCTGCTCAAATAGTTAGAAAAATTATTCTTCACTAAATCGGTTCTTCTTTTAATTTTATTTATTTATCTCTAGATTTTTCTTTTTTTTCCCAAATAAATGTTTGTTGTGTCTGTGATCGCGAAAAAAAAAATCACTCAAATTTGAGTCTAAATTTTGATTTTGCTCACCCCTGAATGAATGTTCAGTAGTTTTTTCGACCTCACGTGTCAGCACGTGCATATGTACCTACCAACATGTAAGCCTTTCCAAAGCTAGGGGGGGGGGGTCTCATTAACCCCCCCCCCCCGATCTCCTAAATGACGGCCTGCATTTTTTGGGCCCCCTGAAAATGTTGAGAAGATCAAGCTTTTCCGAGCCTTTTGATCCCACAGGCCCTAAATGGCGCCATTAAAGCGATCAACTTCAAAATGTGGCAACCTTCCTGTTCTGAAAAACAAGAGCAGAAGAGTGGGTCGCCAAACGAGAGTTTCTTCACCACACCGGAAGCGATTCATTCGTCGACCTCCCATGGGTTGTTATGACGCATTCAGAAGCTATTTGGAGGGGAGAGCACACCCCTCCCATTTTTTAATTAGGATTTTTTTTGTTTCAATAACTCGAGAAATCTTTTACAACCCGCAAGCGTACAGCGTACTCCCACCTTTATCCAAGACTACGAGACTTAATACAGTGCCCGCCGCTTATTAAAATCACATTTTTCCTGAGGACATTTGATTTTATAAAGCGGCTGATTTCATAAACTGGCACACCAACACTTAAAGAAAAAGTTTTTAAAGATCACTTTTCTGAAAAATTATTAAATTACTGCATTTCTATATAGTTTTTAAAATTTCAAAATACAGTAAACTAAATAGATTTACATTTTTATTTGCAGACGGGTCTTAAAATACTGGTGTATAGATATTTGATTAACGGACGTTTATACATTGAAGAGTACAAATTTGGTATGCATTTCTTCATCTTCCGAGCAGAGGCGGACTGGCCGTAGAGGCCACCTGCCCGCGGGCAGGTGCGCCCTCCGGTCTGTGCGCCCTTGCGCCCTCAAAACGTGTGCGCCTTTTTTTTTTTTTTCAATTTTAAAGGTTTGAAAGTAACCCCTAACAGTTTGAACAGTACTCCCCCCCCCACACACCGCCAGTGCGCCTTCAACTTTAGTTAATTACTTATTTTTTTACTTTTTTCCCCTTTGAAACATGTAAAGTAGTCAATAAGCGTTATCAGAAGGCGGTTTTTATTGTACCCCAGAAGTGATAGGTGGTCTTTCAGGGGGATCTCATCCAAACGCCCTCCGGTCTGTGTGTCCTTGCGCCGTGAACAAAGCTCCCCCCCCCCCTTTTTTTTAGATCTTTACGTTCGAAGCACGAAAAGCAATCAATAAAAGATTGAAGATGGTTATACTCAATTATGTACCTGTTACAATTAACTTTTATTTATTGCACCCCAGACGTGATAGGTTGTCGGAAAGGGGGATCTTTGTCAAAAAAAACAGCTCCTTCCAGGTTTTACGCTCTTGCGCCCTCGAACCTGTGCGCCTTCATTTTTTTCCACCTTACTTTTGGAGGATATGAAACAAAGCAGTCCAGTCGGGGGGGGGGGACCTTAATCCAAAGTGAGCGCCCTCCGGCCTATGTATCATTACACCCTCGAATCTAGTTGATTTGGGTATCCCCCCCCCCTTTTTTTCAATTCGAAGCGAATGAATCAAACTATAAAAGTTTGCTGCAGGAGATTATAATTAATAATGTGCTATAACTCACTTTAATTCATTACCCTCCACCCGCCCGCAGAGGTGATTAGGTAGTCTGGAGGGAGGACCTTTAACCAAAAAAAAAAAAAAACATCTTCCTCTGGGCTATGCGTCTTTGCGCCTTCGAAACTGTGCTCCTTTGGCGTATTTTTTTTTTTTTTTTTTAATATAATTTTTTTATTCGAAGCGCGTGAAGTACTTCATAAAAGTTTCATAACAAGGTTCAAATGAATAGCGTAAAAAATAATTTTTGAATTCATAGCCCCTCAAAAGGGTAGGTAGTTTGGTCTTAAACCAAAGTGAGCGCTCTTATTTTTATGCGTTTTCCTCTCTCTTTTGTGTGTGTGTGTGTGTCAAGTCAAAGTGTCAATCTACCTTGACTGAGGTTATGAATTCATGTGTGGTGATGCTGTCAGAGAAATCGGTTGGCAAAAGATTCTTCAGACAGGTATTTTTATGATGTTAGAAAGCTGCATGAGTAAGCAATTGAATTATATTGCACTGAAAAACGTGTACTACCACAAAAATGTTTAGGTTTGCCTAAAATAAAATTAAATAATGATTTACTGAATATTGTGTAGTTGATTGACTGGCTCCTCCCTATTTTCATGAGCATTTTAATATTAAGTGGATCATCAAAACAGCAGTAAGTAACTAAAAATACAGCAGATAATAAATACCCTTAAACCGCTGAATCTATATATACGCACACCATAATTCTTTATAAATCGCACAATTTTTCGAAGGTAAACAATAAATTGAAAAAACCAATTTCTGTATTTTAAGCACAACAGCTAATATGTAACCATTTAGTGCAGGAGGAAGCTCTGTTATGAAGCCCATTTATTCGTGAATAATGGTTAAAATTGTATTCTATTTAAATCTATATACGTGTTCCATGGTGTGCATTTTAACGATCTTTTATTGTATTACAAGATCGGTTTTGAGCTAATATTTAGAAAAGTGCCAATTTGAGTCCCAAATAAATGTTTACTAGTATTTTAATAACTAGTTAAAAAAATTATTTTCCCCAGAAAGAAGATCAGGTTTTGCTTTCATGTCATCTAATAACACAAGAAAAAAAAATTCTTCAGAAAATATTTTTTTTATATTTCAAAAATCAGATCGGTAACGTGTCCCCAGTAGCAAAGCTTAGCATGCAAACAGGTCATGCGCACTTTCTAACTTCCCAAAAAAAAAACGCACTTGCACAAAAAACGATTCTATTTTTACCCCTTTGTTAATATTTTGCTTCATTTTTGTTTTAATCGATTTCTGATTTTCTAGCCAATGCGAATAAATAAAATTTTTATTTATTTATTTTTCGGCAGCCACACAACTATACTTTCAACCAGGACTTAATTTATAAAGAAAGAACTGCGGACCCCCTATAACTGTTCCTAAATTTTCGTTTAATAGGTAAATAGCATGAAATCTATCTAATATGCAAAAATATAGTTAAAGAAGTGTAAAAATTAAGTCCCGCAAACTCTCAGGCAAATTAAGCCTTTGTTTCAACTCATAATTAGAGATGTACAATTGAAACTGCCGTGTGTGAGCGGTTTTAAAGTCAAAACTTTTTATTCCTGTTGCTCCTAGTTCCGCTCTACGAAAGGATCCTTTAAACGTAGAAATAGTTTAGCTCGCAATGTAAATAATTAATCTTAATTTTCATACTAAACATAATATGATATGAGCTAATATTTAGAAAAGTGCCAATTTGAGTCCCAAGTGAATTTTCACCAGCATTTCAATAACTAGTTAAAAAAATAATTTTCCCCAGAAAGAAGATAAGTTTTTCTTTCATTTCATCTAATAACATCAGAAATTTTTTTTTTTTTTTCATCAGAAAATATTGTGTTTATACATCAAAAATCAGATCGGTAACGTGTCCCAAGTAGCAAAGCTTAGCATGCAAACAGGTCATGCGCACTTTCTAACTTCCCAAAAAAAAAAACGCACTTGCACAAAAAACGATTCTATTTTTACCACTTTGTTAATATTTTACTTCATTTTTGTTTTAATCGATTTCTGATTTTCTAGCTGATGCGAAATAAGCGTGTCCCAAGTTCCGCCGTCAGAGCGGTAACAATAACTTCCGATCTATATTTAGGCTCCCAAAATCATTTCCTGCACCGATACCACGTGATACTGAGTAACTGGTGTGATGTTTTATCGCATCGTAATTAAAAATTTGCATTTCTGCATCTAAAATTGCAGGTAAGATTTTTTGAAGTGTGATTTTATAAAATGTGTGTCATTTAAATCATCAGATCGGTAACTGGTAACACACGCTAAAATGCGCAGTTTTTATTGTTTTAAAAGTTATTTTATATATAAGTGTAGTCCTCTATTACAAGTGAAAAAATCACGTGTTTGATTTTGGTTTAGCGCGATCGACGCGGAAATTAAAAAAAAAAGCTTTGTCGGTTTATCAGATCGGTAACAGTCAGAGCGGTAACACTAAAAAACAGCGAAAATGTTACCGAACTGACTCTCACGTTTCAGAATTATTAAAAAGCAAAAATCATACGTTTTAGCCACATATATTGAATATTTTTGTTCTTAAAATATGAAAAGCAATGAGTTTTAGTACAATTGCTTCATTTGTGGCTTGTATGACCTGACAATAGAAGTTAGTAAAATAAGAAAAATTGACACTGCAGAAATTAAGAAAATTAATTATTTTATTTATTTATTTTTTTGGTGCTTCAATTTCTCATAACTTCGCTAAATAACTAGAATATAACTAGCATGCTAAATTTGAATTTCTGATCAAGAAATTAAATTTCCTGCAACTAATTAAAGAAAAGCAAGCAGCAGAGTTGTGTGTTGAAAAAGTTGAAGTTGTGTGTTGTTTCAATACAAAACAAATGTTTTATTAGCTTGGATTTGGTAATCTCATAATTGATTTATCTAAAAACCTTATCGCTAATTTTTATTTCCAAGAAATGCTTTTTTGTAATGAAATTTAATTTTTTAGCTAATATATATATTTTAATATAACTATCTTAATTCTATGTTAAAAAATGCAATGAAATGATATCATTTTTAAAGATGTTAATAAAGACTGAAAGCATAAACTCAGATATGCAGCTTACATTAACATCAGATCTGTAACACTTATCAGAACTGTAACGGCCTAAAAGTGAGTCCTCTAAGGAGGGGGTAAATAACTTCCTTGACCTCCCCCCTTTTATTTTCTTGCATTTAGACCCAATTTAGACTTAGAATCCAATGTTAATTTTTTTCTGCAAAGAATTTTTTTAATCAGGAAACTCCAACTTCAATTTGGCACTTTTCAAAATATTGGCTCTTTTAACACAATGAGGAGGTCTCGCAAATTATGAAAATTATTTTTTTTTCAAACTTCCGAATTCACATGACTTATCTGACTAATGAGAGACAAGTTTGGAAAGTACTAGCAATGGTTTTGGATGGTTAAACTCATAACAGTTAGGTCAGATTCTTAATTCGTTTAAGAATACAGAATCTAGAATTTTTAAAAGCATTTGAGACAGAAATCACAAATAAGTAATGCAATTTTTGTTAAGCACCAGAGGACAAAGAAATTGTAGCTAAGGAAGTAACTTGGATTTTTTAATGAAAATAAACGCGTTTAAAATAGAGCGAGATGTATTACTGTGAACAGAAAGTTTTATTTATTGGTGTATTATTTTAAAGGATTTTATCTTTTTAGCCTTAAATCAATTTAATAAAGATGGTTTTATCTAGACTTTACTTCTCTTATTATTTACGTTTTATAGGAGACCCTGCATGAGAGTAAGTAAAAAATTTTCGTAAAACATTTCAGAATGTAACTCGCTCGTAAAAAATATAACTTTCATTAAGAAATGAGAGGAATAAACATCGTCATTGTATATTACTAACTGTTTTCTCAGGCATTTCACGGTCTACCGTGAAAATAAAAGTTTTGCCAAGAGACGCATGTTCACCAATCAGGCTCAAATAAAAGAAAAAATTGTGTACAATTTCACGCCAAAGTGAAGGAATAACTTTCAAAATTTAAATTGAGACCTTATCGGATTTTTTTTAAACACACCTATCCCCCCCTCCATATGAAATTTCTGAGTATTGAAAAACTTTTGTGACAAATTTGGCAAAGATCCGACGAGAACTTATTGTTGTTATTTCCACAATATATTCCTACGAAACTCGCTAACAGGCAGTATGACTCAAAATTTAAGTTTAGACCTCTTTGGGTTTTTTTTGAGTTCCGATGTTCCAAAAATCATCAATGTGAATTTCTGAGCAGCAAAGGACTTTAGTACGAAATTTGGTAAAGATCCGGCGCAAACGGTGGATTTGTATAAGAAGCATACACACCCACACCCAAATATTCACACCCATTTATTATGCAGGTTTAACTTATAATTTAACTACGGTATACTCCCAATTATCGGCGCAATTGAATGGCACGTGTATCGTGGATAACGGAAAAAGGTTAAAAATAAGCGATAAAAAGAAGATAAAAATTGTGTTTTGCTTAAAATTAATCGTATTGTGTATAAAAAGTATTACAAACAATGAAGATAGGAATAGGACTACACATTTGTCTTGAAGCACATACAATCTATAAAGGAATAGTAGTTGCAATAACGGCCAGGTGAACCAATTTATTCGACAAAGCACTCTTCTGTAACATATATTATACCAAACTTAATTTTGCTGTAAGAAAAAAAACTGAGACCCTTGCGGATAATTCCCGCAGAAAATGTGCGTGTGTGTGGGGGGGGGGGGGGGTGCTATTTTGAAGTGCGCCCTTTGGAGGTTTGGGTTAGCGCCTTCATTGGGGAGCCAGTCCGCCCCTGCTTCCGAGACTCTTTCACTTCTTGGTGCTGCATAACTTTGGAATGTGTATTATGTCTGTTGCAGTTTTTAACATTATAACTGGCGTTTTCAAATTTTAGTATATGCTTTCCAAAAAACTGGTTTTATAAGACGGCGATTATGATTTTATTAAAGGATGGTGTTTACATGTTTTGATATTTTAAAGATTCGGTTCTTGCAGATTTGATTTTAAAAGGCTACTTTTATAATCCAGTGATTTTATTAGTGGCGGTTACTATACAGGAGAAATTTTTAGGTTTTCTGTTTTGGACAGGGCCTCTCCCTTTTGGACATGTGAAAAATCCATGAACCTTCTGACGTCACCGTTGCCTGAAGTTTAAAAATTATTTTTAACCCTTTAAGCGGTCAATTATTTTACCAGAAATGCTTCCAAAAAAGGCATATTTTTTTATTGCATATAGTTAAGTACCATACTTAACAGAATAAGAATATAAAGAATTTTTTAATTTTTTTTTTTCGTTTTCAATGCTTTTACAATACTTTTTATTTTACAATTTTGGTCACAAATCCCGAAATATTTGCTTTTTTCAAGTACATTCTGCATGCAGTAATGAATGGTTTACAAATTATGCAAAAATTTCTCTCACACTTACTGTGAATTTTGAGGTTTACAATTTTCCGAACAGTTCGGGAAAACCAGAAAAGGAAATATGAAAATATCGATGCCCGTACGCCGTACGGGGAAACCAGATGAACCACCGATGATGATCATGTATGTTATTCTATTATGTAAAAATAAAATTAAAAAATCGAAAACTCCCCTACTGAAAGAAAAATTGTCCAAAAAATTTCTGAACAGTGTTTAAAATCCTGACTGCAATCTTGATTACAAAAACTATAATTTGTCAGAAATAAATTCCTTATTATTTATTTAATAATGGATTTCAATTCTGCTCATTTAATTTTTAGCATTACTTTATTGTTCTTGCATGGAGGATTAAATTTCCTCATGTCAAACACAAGCACGATGTTGTCTTCCTGAGTCATAGAAAGGAAAAATGATCTCTTGAATTGAAGATGTGTGTTTAATTTGAAATGTTTTATTTTTATTTAATTTATTTTTCCCTATAGATAATAACAGTTCTTTATCATTTGTAAAAAGATACAGGTTACCTTGCAGGAAAGAGGGCAGCAGTTATCTAGATTCTGTTTGTCACATTTAATTTAGAAACTATCAAAATTTAAGTTCACTTTTTAGATTAATTAATTTATTTATTGTCATCATCATCGTTTTACCTTCCTTTTACGTAATAAAAGAAGTACAGGGGTCGCAGCTTATATGAATCACGTTTATTTCAAACAGTTCTGATTTAATAAAACGGTGGTTCAGTTAATTGGCTAATTCAACAAGGCTGAATATTGTTCTGTTTTTGGTAAATTGAGTCATTAAAGTGGCTAATTCAATTGACTACTGATTCAATTAACCGGCGTCCACTGCATTGTATTATTATTTATTATTACATTATCATTTTAATCGATTTTTCTCAGTGGAGACAAATACTAATCTCCAACCAGTCAATCAACTAAATAAGTTTCTCAATTAAATATAAAATATCATAACAATAGTTTTTGTATTCCATATTTTATTTAAATTGTTTAGGTGAAATATTGCTTCCTTTTGAGTGCTTTTAAAACTGAATTCATTAAAATTTTCTTCTAGAATGCCCTTGAATGTAGTCTCAGTCGCCCAAAAGCAGTTACTGGAGTAGGCTGAAGAATACTAACATATGGGGTGCAGGGGCGGATACAGACTAGCACTGATGAAGTCATAATGAAAAGTGCCCAGTTTCAGGCGCGAAAAATTTCTGGAACTGTTAGGCTGTCGACAAAAGCACCAAATTGCCAGGAAAAAAGCGCCTAGTAGGGCATGAATTATGTTATTTAATTTTAGAAAAAAATTAGAGGAAGTATTCTTGCAAATATTTGCTGAAACAAATAATTAATTAATTAAAAGGATTACAGCAGACACTTGCATTTTATTCATTAAGTGTTTGGATACAACGTGTAAGAATAAAATTGACTTCAAAATCGACTACGCTCCATTTTTTGTGAGAATCCTCACTTTACTTCTTGAGAAAAAGCGGTTTTGATCAACAAGCAAAACATTCGATTTGCACTGCCCGCTTTGAAGCGATCGGCGCAAAATACTAATCAGTACAAATTCAAATGGGTTCCAACACAGTTCATATTGCAATACAAAATTATGTATGCATACCGAGTTCCGTTCGATTTTATGTATTACTTTTTGAATTGAAGCGGCCACTTGTGGGACAGATAGACATTAGACATTCTCTTAGACAGGTTAAAATAGATTTAGCGTCTCTTAATAAAAAGTCCATAATAAGTAAATCCGTCATATTTCCAAAAATCAGAAGTTTTCACACATTCATTTTCTTCACCTCCTAATTTATTTTCTCAAATGATTGATATTGTTACACCGATTGTCATTTGATTAAGAGGTAGACCATTGAAATGTTAAATTTTGCTCTCGTTTGGTGGGGGTCCTCCTTAACATTTGAGGAGGGTTCGACATCCCTCTAATGGGGATCAGAATCCCTTTCAAGGGCAGATCCAGCCTCTGACTTTAAAAGAGATCTTCATTAAAATACTATCGGCTCCGCTTAAACGAATACTGTCGGTTCCAAGAAATATTATTCGATTAAACGGTGATCTTTAACATTGCGTCTATGGTATTCGGTTCCGGCAGGTTCCATTCGTATAAGCGGGGCATTTGTTTATTGCTTTTACCGATTAAGCGGTGCCGACAGCAAAGCATGCAAAGTGAAAAAGAGGTGGGGAAAAGGGGGGTCATCCCAAATACGGCTTTCTTACAATTAAAGCCAGAAAACTCGCTTTAACATTTTAAAAGGGGGTAGACGAGTCATGCCCCCCCCCCCGGTTCGTGCTTGCCCCATCCCCCCTCTCCTATCGTTAGAGCAGAAATAGTACTCGATGTATGAAACAGATACAAAAAATTGAAGAATATGCAGCAAGTAAAATTAAGAAAATGGGAGAAGAATTAAGGGGTTAGTAAGATAAGAACAGAGGCAAATGGGATAAATTTTGTTAAAAGGAATGCATGTGGCAGATATGCCAGTGTTTTGCCCCAAGGCATAAGGCCAGGCTAAAAGCCTCTCAGCCTGTCTCCTCGTTATAAGTTTTCTTTATTTTTCTATAAGTTCTACCGGTCACTGTGACCTTTAAACAAGAACGCAAGCAGAAGCTCCATTTACGCCTTTTCATTAGTAAAAACGCTCTATTCAATTGGCGTAACTAGGAACTTTTCTGGAAGAAAAGATCTAAGTTGGAACCGAGGTTTCTTTGCTGGCCAATGTCTTTATTTCAGCGCTGCCGAGCCTTAATTAAATGAAGGTCGTAAACCAAGGAACAAAAAAATGAGCTATTCTCTTCCATATGTGTTGAAGACTGGTCATATTTCACCAGTGGCGGCTCGTGACTCTCATACTTGGGGGTGCTGCAATTTTTTATTTAATGTAACAGAAATGTATGCGTACGTCAATACGTTAAAAAAAATATTTTTAACTCACCAATATTGAAATAATAATCATTAAACATATACTTTATATTTCCTCAAATCAAATAAATGAGAAAAAAATAAATATTTTAATATTATTTAAAAACAAAGCACATTTTCCTTTTTTTTTTAAAACTTTATTAAACTTTCTGATATTATTGATCAAACTTTTTCCTGCACTGAACATAACTAAGGCTGTTAACCTATCATCTGATATGCTTCGAGTGAATGTCTTTGTTAAATTTTCTCTGGTACGAGAACTTTCTACTCGTCGAAGCGTGTGCAATGTTAAGATTCGAAACAGGGCGACTTTTTTTTTTTAATAGCATTTTTTTCGGACAAAGATAACAGTGAAAACGAAATACCCGACAAATGCTCAACACTCATCGTTTCATACCCTCCTTAAGTTGAAAAGTATTTAGTTTGAAGCAGCAAATAATGAAGCAGCGAAAAGGAAATATTCAGATTGCGTATGCGAGCAATCGGTTACTAAAGCATCTCAGGGAGCTGCACCGGTTGCAGCCCACAGCGTGGTTGAAAAATCCTACCCCCGATTGACCACACGTCACGCTGAGCATGCGTAGAAAGCTTTTCAAAGGGGCAACTCGCTATGCAGCGCCTTACGGAAAGCATGAGAATTTTTTTTCGCACTTAAGTTGAGGCCATAAGATTGACTTCACTGATAATTTAATCGCGTTGGCGTGCGTGTGTGTGTGACGAAATCTCCTTTGATGATCAACTGTGGATTTTGTATGATTTATATTTACTCAGGATCAGAATAAAATAAAAATGTGAATGAAATAACTTAAAAGCGTATTTTTTGGAAAAACTACTGGGGGTGCTGCAGCGCCGCAGCGCCTATGGACGAGCCGCCACTGTATTTCACTTATTCAAAGCTTATTTTTTTTCTATTTTTGCTCCTTTTTCTTTTTTCGCCTCTCAGATCTCAATGCTTTTTTGACTGAAACTCGAGTGAATTCAAAGGCTACGTTTGTCTTGTTTAAAAAATGCCATTCAAATTTAGGGCAGTTTAAAACTTCAGGGTTTAATTTATTTTTGTGCATCATCTGTGTGTGTCTGTGTGATTTATGTCAGCTACAGAAAATACGCGCTTTTACCGTACCTCCGAAATTAATTTAACAACACATTAGCTACCAGGTTTTTTTTTGGCTCTCTATGATAGGATTTTTGCCTCCAACTCGGTCAATTTCGTATTCCATGCTGATGAGTGCATAATAAGCACGAAACTGCAGTCCTTGGATCAAAATGACCGAGTTGGCGGTGTATTGCAAACAGGCGCGGATCCAAAGGGGGGGGGGGCAATAGGGGCAATTGCCAAATTAGGGCCAAATAGGGGCATTTGCAAAAATTAGGGGCGCCGAAGGCGCCCCCTTCTCGCCGACCAAAAGCACCTAGGTGTTTTTGGGACTTAAAAAACCAATACTGCTTCAAGCTTCAGCGCCGACGAGGGCGCCCCCATCTCATTGACCGAAAGGCGCTCTCCGAGCTTAAAACGTCAATACTGCTTCGAGCTTAGGCGCCCTGAGGGGGCGCTCCCAAAGCTTCAAGCGGGCGACCGCCAACCGTACTAGGCGCTCTCCATACTTAAACGTCAATACTGCTTCGAGCTTAGGCGCCCTGAGGGGGCGCTCCCAAAGCTTCAAGCGGGCGACCGCCAACCGTAACGTCAATACTGCTTCGAGCTTAGGCACCCTGGAGGGGGCGCTCCCAAAGACGCCCTCTTCTCACCGACCGAAGGCGTCTAGGCGCTCTCCGAAATTTAAACCTCAATACTGTTTCAAGCTTCGGCGCCTCAGAGGGGGCGCTTCCAAAGCTTCAAGGCGACGCACGCCAAAGGCGCCTAGGTGCTCTCCGTACTTAAAAAAAAACAATACTGTCTCAAGCTTCGGTGCGCCGAGGGTGCCCCCTTCTCGCCGACCGAAGGCGCCTAGGCGCTGTCCGTACTTAAAACGTAAATACGGCTTCAAGCTTCGGCGACAACTTCTCACCGACCGAGGCGACTAGGCTCTCTCCATACTTAAAAACGTTAATACTGCTTAAAGCTTCGCCGCCTCTGAAGGGGCGCTTCCAAAGCTTCTAAGTTGCTCGCCGAAGTCGCCCCCTTCTCACCGACCAAAGGCGCCTAGGTGCTATCCGTACTTAAAAACCAATAGTGCTTTAAGCTTCGGCGCCCCTGAGGGGGCGGTTCCAAAGCTGCAAGGGGGAGCGCACCAAAGGTGCCCCTTCTCACCGACCGAAGGCGCCTAGAAGCTCTCCGTACTTAAAACCCAATACCGTTTCAAGCTTCGGCACCCCTCAGGGGGCTTTTCCAAAGATCAAAGGTGCCCCCTTCTCATCGACCGAACAATACTGCTACAGAAACTAATAATGCTGTACAAGCTTCGGCGCCCAGAGGAAGCGCTTCCAATCTTCCAAAGCTTCTAGAGGGCGCCGAACGTGCCCTCATCTCACCGACTAAAGGCGCCTAGGTACTCTCTGTACTTTAAACGCCAATACTGCTTCAAACTACATAGACTCTTAACACTCAGAAACAATTTCACTAAAAAAATAAGTTAGTAAAAGAACATTTTACAAGCATAGCCTGATACGTAACTTAACCCCCCCCCCCTGCCCATCGCAGGAAAAAAGCCCACTAATCAAAAACACGGGGAAATATATATATTTTTTTGTTCAATTCGGGGGGGGGGGGGCGAACTTACAAATATTTGCCGGTGGGAGGGGGTGGGCACCAAAGTCTATGTACGCTTATACGTTTCGAACATACAAATTAGTGAATAATTTATTTTTATGGAGAAATAGCGTGAGCGTGGCCAAAAACTATATTGGTTTTGAAGATGAATTATTTATTCGGAAATTTATTGTACTCGTTTACTAAGTTCTCAACCTTATGAAATAAGGATCGTCCGCTTTCTCTTAAGGGGTGCAATCTATGCAACTCATTAGTTTTTCCTCTAAATTTAGGGCGAATTTTCGCAATCTTGTACAAATGGAATATGGGGCGCTTCCTGTTCCGCACCCCGCTAGGGACGGAATATAAGCAACTTGTAACGTATACTTCCCTCTAACTTTAGGGGGAAAATTTTGGAATTGGATTCAAAAGGAAGGAACATATTTGGAAAATGTATTTGACTCACCCTCGATTCGCAACCTGTGTGGAAGTGGGGACCGTTTGAGTCGCCCTAGGGGTGCAATATGTGCGAATTATCATCCCAACCCCTAAACTTTTGCGATAAAGTTTTGGAATCGTGCACGACATCAAGGTTTAATCCGTAGTATCCCTACGATTTGGTGGATATTTGTTCGATTTTATTAATTTCGGTTCAAGTAACTTACATTATATGACTTTAATTTCGTCTCTGGCTTATCTTTTGAAATGGTAATGAGCTCTTTGCACGTTTTTCGTTCTTAGTTCCAAAATGTAGAGCAGAAAAAGACGTGAAAAACGATACCTATGTTTAAATTATACGATCTCTGTGAGAAAAGATATTAATATTTAAAGTTGGCCTTAAAAAATTTCGCGGGAAAACACTGCAATCAAGATGGCCGCTGATGTGACGTCACAATGCACAGCGGCGCCGCGCCAATCTAGGAGAAGACCGATTCGGCGTGCGTTTTAGAGTTGTGGTTCCCTACTTTTGATAAATACTACCTATTTATAAAATTTAGAGCATGGCAGAGACTTAAAAGGGTAGTTATAAGAATTGCCTTGTCCCTTGTTGCAAAAATACAACCTATAATACGCTTGACAAGCTATTTTTTAGCGTTCCGAAAGATCCTACCAAACGAAAAGCATGGATAAATGCGATGAGAAAAAGAACTATAAACTATCCAACAAAACCTCTCATTGGTGCTGTGAGATAACTTTTCGGCAAGTAAATACAGTGAACTCTCACTTATACACCGCCTCATTTATGCGCCTTTTTCACTTATACGACGATTTTAAATGGTCCCAGAACATTCCATAGCAAAATAGTGATAGTATTATTCGCTTATGCGTCGCTCTGAAGATAAATATTTCACTTATGCGCCGCATTTTCCGTAAAATGTAAATAATTTATTTATTTTCTTTTAAGAAATAAGCAGTTTTCTTTCTATTTCCTCTTAAATCTTTCGCCTTTATTGCTCACGGAAGGCATTTTTTCCGCATGAGCTAGAGCTCGCAGAGAGACAATTACCTATTATGGATTGTTTTAAAGGGAACAGTTTGTAATTAGGTATGCTACAATTTTTGTTTTTCTCTTTATCATTGTAGTTACGTTACAGTAGTTGTCAAGCAGTAGTAATATGTCCCTTGTCTATTGAAACATTCTTGCGCTTCATTCGCTCATTAGAACCTATGTTGCGTTTTAGTCCTTTAAATAGGCTTGTTCACTTATACGTCTCTCTCACTTATGCGCCTTTTTCTGTTGGTCCCTTGGGCCGGCGCATAAGTGAGAGTTCACTGTAAGTTATTTCAAATTTCAATGTTAAATATTAAAAAATAGTTTAGCTTTTTTGCCGTGTGAAAATAATAATAGGAACATTTTTAGCAGTAAAAATATCAAGATTGAACTAGTTTTTGTACTAATTGATAGGATAATAATTATTAAATATTAATTTCTGATTTCATAACAAAGATTAGAAATTAATAGTGAATCCAGTTCAACATTTAATTGACTTTTATCACCCAATTTTAAACAGATTATATTAACTTTAAAAAACCATAGAGGCCAATTTATCTGTACCTTGTATTGCATTTTTCGCATCACTATTTTCATATTTATTATAAATCTCCTTTT